>APFE030579486.1:20854-33229 GCA_000404065.3 Pinus taeda
CCCCACTAGGTTATCATCCTTTATCCACAGGAAGCCGTGTCTGCTGCCTTACGACCCGTAACGCACCGAACATAACATTCGGGAAGATTGACTACCGTACAGAAAGTCCTTGGTTTTCATATGATTGCTAAGGTGTATATGCAGTTTTATGGATTGTCAGGTAAACTTTTTGCCTAGTTTTCCAGAGTAGTCACTTTTTGATCCTTTTCAGACTCCCTAAAAGAAAAGGCTCACCTGAGAATTTGTCACTTCGGTCTCACTAAACATTCGAAGGCGACTAGAGTCATCTTTTTTTCCTTTTCTTGACTCTTTAAAGATGAAAAGGTCAAGTTATGTCCTTGTGTCCTAAAATTTATTCGGCCACGTTCAAACTTACCCTGTTAGATCTTGTTTGCGTTAGTTTGAGTAGGGTATTTTCTCGTTAGTTTGTCTAGGATTTTTTGAATCAAATCATCCTGGCGGAACCATCGATGCCGTCTTCCGTCCCTAGTGACCAAGGGTCTCCTTCTTCTGCTGCTCCTGAGACACCGGTTTGTGGTGACACTTTTCCTGTTATTCCAAGTGTCCAACCGTTGAACTCTCGTGCTCTAGAAGACGATCTCCATGATCTATTTTGGAACCCTGTTTGGGAGCCTTAAGAAGAGGATTTTCCTGTTACTCCTACTGGTGTTTCGGTCCCAATGTCTTCCTCCGACATGGATGACACATCTCCTATAGTGAGTGAGACACCTATTTTGTCAAGTATCGAAACTCCTATCCCGACCACATCCCTGGTCATAACCCCACTCTTCACTATCACCCCTCTCAGTGTCACAGTACCCTTACGCTATAAGGCTTTAAGGGATGTTATGGGTTCTAGGAACTCCTCTTCAGGTACCATGTGGGATCACAACATCACTCCCACTACGGGATCTTTTGTTTCACAAGTTCACAATACAGTTGTCACTTCAGTCTCGACTATTCCGACTATTTGTGTAGCGTCTTCAACACCGGTTGTTAGTGCCGTTACGACGTCTTCGATTGTAACTAATATTGCTGGTCCGTCCCACGGTTCAGTACATAGTGGCCAATCGGCACATACACCCAGAGTTGTCCATCCTGCACTTAGTGCCCCACCTTCTTCTGGTTCCATTCCAGCAGGGGAGGCATATAATCAGTATTTGCATGCCGTCCAGAATCCAGACGCGCAAGGTCCAAATTGTTATTATGACCCCGTAGGGCATCATTTGTATATGCCCTTGCCATATCAGCCTGCGGTTGAGGTCTCAGTCCTATTAAGCGTCGCTTGGGGTACCACTGGTTATGGTGGTGGCCAAGCGCCCCATCCAGATCAAGGACAACCTTACCAAGGACCATCGTATCAAGGTCAGCCGTCTTACACGCAACCTTCCTATGGGCAACAGTATTATGGGCAATCCTATCCAGGGAAGCCTGGAGGCCCACAAGGACAACCCTCTAGGGACAACCTTCGGCCTATGGTGGTCCGTCTTTCACCTATCTTGGGCAACCCTCTGGAAATCTGGGACAACCTTATATCCAACAAGGACAACCTGGAGTCCAGCAGGGATACCCTTCCGGTCAACCCTATGGGAATCCAGGACAACCTTATGTGCGAGAAGGACAACCTGGAATCCAGCAAGGGCACCCTTCTAGGCAGGGTGGTCAGCCTTACGTGCAGCGAGGCCAACCCACTACTCAGCCTGGTCAACCATCTGGACAGGTTGGTTAACCCCAAGGTCAACCAACCGTTCAGTCCGCTCATCCATTTGTTCTGCAAGGACAACCCTGAGTTGTACAAGGAGAACCTAACACCCAGGAAGCTCAACCTTCTGGGCAAGTGGGTCCATCCCAAACTCAACCAGGGAAACCTTTCGGCTAGGTGGCCCAATCTCCATCCTCTCAAGGACATCTTTCTAGGCCTGCTCAACTGGGCATGCAGATGGTGATTGCTTCTCAAGCTCAACCCGGTTTTCAGCCCTAGGCTGGGCCCCAGACTCAAACTGGTCTTCAGATCTAAGGTGGGTTTCAATCTCAACCCTCTTACCAAGCGCAGCCTAGTCCCCAGGCTCAGTACGGAGCCCAGCCACCCCAGGGGCAAGCTCAGTTGGCCCCGTACGAAAATTATCAACAAATGCAGGTCACTCCTTATCAAAATTACCAGCAACAATATGTTTCTCCTGCAGGCCAGGTTGGTAATCAATGGGGTGCTGGGGGGCAGATCCAGGGTCAACCATCCGGTTATTGCTATAACCCCTATGGAAAAAATCCCTATGGACAAAACCCTTATGGGCCTGGTCCGTCCAGACAAAATCAATGGGGACAACCAGCAACTGGTTGGAACTCTGGTGCTACGTCATATCCACAGCCACAAATGTCCTTCAATCCTCAGTTACCCTTCTTAGCAACATTGGAACTACCGGATGTATCCAAATTGATTAATGATGCTATCCTTCATAATCCAATTTGGCCACCAGTTCAAACCAAGATACCCAGCGATTGTCCCAAATTCGATGGCAAAGCTGGAGAAAATCCTCAAGCCCACGTTATGACTTACCACCTTTGGTGTTCGTCAAATTCATGGCTTGACGATTCAATCCAGCTCTGCCTGTTCCAAAGGACTCTCACCAGCTCGGCTGCTAAGTAGTACATTGAGTTGACTCGTGGATCCTTTCAAGATTTCAACTCATTGGCAATGGCATTTCTAACTCATTTTCAGTTGCCCATTCGGTATGAGACGGGAACGTATCTCCTCACGTCTCTCAAACAGGACACGACAATGCACATATCCGATCATATACATGAATGGAGATGGCGTCATCGGTTGATCAAGTTCCGGATTCCTGATCACCTCCTAACCGATTGGTTTACGACCTCCTTTGTCCCTAAAATCGCGCAAGACATTGCTATGGGAGCTTGTCTAACTGAAGAGCAGGCTATCGCGCGTGCTCAGTACCTCGAATTAGCTTATTCTCAGTTAGGTACCTTATATGATTATTTTCCTAACGCCCCAAGACTCAGAACATCCAAAGCTCTGCCAAAGCCATATGTTGACGGTGTTCTTGGATCTGTAAATCCATCTTTGAAGAACTCATCTGCGAACCCTGGGAAAAAAAATCGAATGCTTCAAACAAAAGCACTTCTTAGGGTGTGTCTAATTCCAGAAATACTTCTGAGGTCAACGCCGTCTAGTCCACCACGACGGATAAAGCCTCAAAAGGAAAGAAGAAGGGGAAAGTGAAGAATAAATCTGATCAACCCAAATAGGACTCCCCTAAACCTCCACCCAAGGAAGGAGCCGAACATAAACCAAAGTATCCTTATCTTATCTGTGATGAGGATCACTATACCAAAGACTGCCCAAGGCGGTCCGAAGTTAGTCATTTATTGAAAGGTGCTCCTGGGATTCCTGCAGTTTTGAAAGAACCTTTCCCCTCACAGCAAACGCAAATGGTGGCTGACCCATCCTCGTCTTCTTCTCCCTTTGGTTCCCAAATGTTCATGGCTGGAACGATTCCCGTTCATATTACGAATCGAGCAAAGGAATATTCGTCATCTGCCAAGAAGGAGTTTGAGGTCCCCTCAAGTGATTCTCCGTCCAGTCCTGGTCCGCTCCATATCGAGAGACCTAGCATTGAGACGCCTATTCGACCCCCTCCTAAAGGTGTACTCCGGAGATCGTCTTACAACCCTAATGCTCGTGTTGCCCAACACTGCAACATCATTGAGGACTTAGCTCAGGCTTCGTCAGCTATGTCTGCTTTAGAGGTTCTCCAGAGCTGCCCCCCCCAAAGGAAGTCCTTGTTGTCGGCCATCGGTGGCATCAACCCGACCGACTCGGATTTGATCACTTTTTATCTCGAGAGCCACGTACCGAGATTACCTCACCAGATTGCCTTCCTTATTCAGGTCATCATCAATTAGAAACCAATTCATTGTATAGTTATTGATGAAGGCGCCTCAACTTGCATTATGTCTGTTGCTTGTTGGAAGGCTATTGGGTCTCCAACTTTGAGTTAGTCTCCAACGACACTGGAAGCCTTTGACAGGAGAGAATCTCACCCTTACGGTATCCTCCAACGATTGCCGATTACTTTGGAAGGGAAGACTGTTGAAGTGGAAGTTGAAGTTGTCGATGCTAATCTTACTTACAACCTACTTTTGGGCTAGAGTTGGACATATGCCATGCATCCCATGGCTTCATCCCTCTTTCGTGTCATTCATTTCCCTCATCAGGGGAAAATTGTCACGGTAGACTAGCTCTCCTTCTTCACTTCTTCTTCCGAAGGCAACATGCCTTTTGTGGAGCACACCTCCATTCCCTTAGAGAGCGTGGGAGCTGGGCTCTTTAAAGATCCCACCCTCATGGGTGTCTTTTCACTCCCACCTCTAAACCTAGCCTCTATCAATATGATTTCGGTTCATTCTGATCCTTGGATCCTTCTCCCCATTGACCAGATAGAATCATGGGGCGATGAGATGCCGTTGAGTCCTGCCGAGCTCAACTATGCCAAAATTGTCTATGTATTGGCTCCTCCTACTGAATCTGCTTCTTTAAGCGGAGCTCTTGACTCATACACTCTTTCACCTTGGCTCGGAGATTGTGCTTCTTTGGATCCGTTAAAGGAAATATTTCCTTCTGACGAAGCCATTATAGAGACCATGTCTCTCGAGGAACCCCCTTGGTTCAACCTTCACCATCGTTCCTTGTTCCTCCCTACCCTTCTGGAAATGCTGACTTGTCTCGAGCGGTTTTCTCCTTGTCTCCCTTCACAACCCCTTTAGACACCCATTCAAGTATATCAAGTGTCCTCTGAAGGGAATATGGGAAATATTACGCAGACTCAACCTATCGACATCTCTGTTAAACCAGGGATTGTCGAGCATATCTACATCGGAGTCACTTGCACTCCTGAGGAAATTCAACTCTATATAGGTCTTTTTCACGAGTTTCGTGAGATATCTGCTTGGTCTTACGAAGAAATGCCCGGCATTGATCCAAACATTGTGGTGCATGAGATACCCACGTATCCGGGAGCTAAGCCTGTTCGTCAGCGTTTACGCCCGTTGCACCCCTGAAAAGCTGCAGCGATTAAAGTGGAAGTCGAAAAGCTTCTCAAAGCTGGCTTCATCTACCCCATCCCACTCACAGATTGGGTCTCCAACATCGTCCCTGTGGATAAAAAGTAGGGTACTATCAGAGTCTGTGTCGATTACCGTGATATTAATCGAGCCTGTCCAAAAGATAACTACCCCACACCCTTCATTGACCAGCTCATCGATGAGTGTGCCGGAAGTGAGATATATTCGTTCTTGGATGGTATCTCTGGATATAACCAGATTAATATCGCACTAGCTGATCAACACAAGACCGCCTTTATCTATCCGTGGGGCACTTTCGCTTATAAAAAGCTCCCTTTTGGTCTCAAGAATGCTAGTGCCACCTTCCAACGCGCGATGTCTTATGCCTTTCATGATATTTGACACATCGTGCAGTCTTACCTGGATGATCTTCCAGCTCATTCAGCTAAGCGTCTAGACCATCTCGCGCACCTCTGCGAAATCTTTCTCCGCTATCGACACTATCGTATTTGGCTCAACCCGCATAAGTGTATCTTCTGCGTAGAGTCTGGCAGACTTCTTGGGTTCATCATCTCCCAAGAGGGATCCGTGTGGATCCCCTTAAAGTCGAGGCCATTTTGAATATTCCTCCCCCTACTTCCTTGCGAAAATTGCAGAGCTTGTAGGGTAAAGTAAAATTTTTGTGACGATTCATCCCAAACTATGCCGAGGTGGCCAAAGGTTTCACGCGGTTACTAAAGCGCGACACCCCGTTTCGATGGGATGCTATAGCTCAAGAGTCTTTTGAACATCTTAAAACTCTCCTTGTTTCTGCTCCTTTGTTGCATCCTCCAAATTACCATCACGATTACAGATTGTATCTGGCCGCTGTTGATACCACCATTGGCATGGTTCTTGTTCAGGATGATGATGATGGCACTGAACACGTCATTTATTATCTCAGTCGCAATTTATTAGATGCGGAATCTTGATATTCTTATGTTGAGAAGTTGGCATTGGCCACCGCTTGTGCCTTCCAACGCTTCTGTCATTATATCTTGTTGTGTACTATGACAGTGATCTCTGATTGCAACCCAATGATGTACATTTTGTCACGTCAGTTTTTGGGGGGCAAGTACTCGAAGTGGATAGTCATCCTCCAAGAGTTCGACTTGGAATTCACTGCTGCCAAGTCTAAGAAATCACTTGTCTTCACTGAATTGTTGTGCTCTTTGCCATCCAATGCCGCACCCTCTCGGTTAGAGGATCACATTCCGGACGAAACTCTCTTCCTCATCAGCACCCTCGATCCCTGGTACGGGGATATCATTGTCTATTTACAGACATCCTCTTTTCATCCCGAGACATCTAAGGATGCTCGCCGACGGATCCGCCATCAAGCCCAACCATATCACATCGTTAGGGACACCCTGTACCGTCTCGGTGTTGATTCTATTCTCCGCCGATGCTTAACTCTCGAAGAAGCCGAGAAAGTTTTAAATGACTGCCACTCTGGTGCTTGTGGCGATCACATGTCCGGATATGCCACTGCACAGAAAATCCTCCGCGCTAGTTACTTTTGGCCCTCCATTTTTAAGGATTGTATTCTTGCCATCCTCTCTTGTCACGAGTGCCAAATCTACCAACGGAAGATGCGTGCACCCCCTGCTCCACTGCACCCCGTTGTTACCGTAGGTCCTTTTGCCAAATGGGGCATCGATTATATGACCTGTAACCCTCGCTTGGTTGTCGGGCATGGGTATATCATCATTGCTGTTTATTATTTCACGAAATGGGCCGAGGCGATGCCTACATTGTTTGAAGACGGTCACACCGCGGCATAGTTTTTGTTGAACCATGTTACCTCGCGGTTCGAAGTCCCTCAAGCCATCATCACTGATCACGGAAAGCATTTCCGTAATCATATGATGACCGAGCTTACAACCCAATTGGGCCTACGGCATGATAGTTCGACTCCATACTATCCTCAAGCCAATGGTCAAGTAGAAGCTGTGAACAAGGTATTGGTTACGATGCTTCAACGAACCGTTGGCATGCATAAGTCCGACTGGCATTTGATGTTGTTCTATGCTTTGTGGGCCTACCGAACCTCTGTTAAGGATGTCACCGGTTTCACTCCCTTCCAGTTGGTTTATGGACTGGAGGCTATCCTTCCTATTGAGTGTGAGATTCCTTCGTTAAAGCTAGCCGTCGAATTTCTCCCTGACACTACTCCCGTAGAGGAGCACCTTATTTACTTGGAGCGGCTAGACGAGACTCGTCGACTAGCCTCTTTATCTATTGAAGCACAGAAGAAGTGAGTGAAAACTCACTTCGATAACATGGTTCATCCTTGCTCTTTTGTTGAGGGAGATTTGGTCCTGCTCTTCGATCAAGCTAATGATAAGCCGGGGGCAGGAAAATTTGAGCCCATGTGGCACGGACCTTACATTGTAGAAAGAGTTTTGCAAAAAGGGGCCTACGAACTTATTGACTACGAAGGGAATCCCCTGGATAAGCCCCAGAATGGGCTTTATTCGAAAAAATATTATGCATAAGTCCAGGCACTCTACTTTTTGTACATACGTGTGCTTTAGCAAGTGTGTTGTGTGTGCAAGTTTTCATGTTTTTGTCTTGGTGTGTTAGCGTGATTGTCGCTTATTGCGTCCTTTTTTATTCTTGGACAGATCTCTGGTTCGCCTTACGTTGGTTTCGCTGATGGTGCCTCCCGCAGTACACGCAACTTGTCATCTCCAGCATGGGTGATCTACGATCCTCATGGTGAGTTAGTAGACCTTCAAGGGGTTTGTCTAGGTTGTACAACGAACAATGTTGCTGAGTATAGTGCTGTGATTGAGTTACTTGCTGAGGCGATTAACCTCGGTATTCGAACATTGGTTGTGAACTTAGACTCTCAGCTTGTCGTCCACCAGCTCAACGGGCGTTATTCCGTCAGAGACCATCAGATTTTAAGGTTGTATTTACGTGTTAAGTTGTTAGAAAGGGATTTTGATTTCATTACTTATCAACAAATTCCATGACGATTTAATATGTTAACCGATGCATTAGCTAATTATGTATTGGACAGGCATTTGCACAACATGTGATGCAAAATAGCATAAGAAGCATAAAACACAATAAACCATAAAGCATATGTATATATATATGTGTGTGTGTGTGTGTGTGTGTGTGTGTGTCCAAATGTTTGCACCGCATGCATCATCAAAAAATAATACATGTTTGTCTTAGTACATCTGGAGACAACATGTCTCTAAAAAAATATGCATGGAAAAGAAAGCCTACATATCTAGTCCCGGTGGTGCTCATGGTAGCACGTCACCGCTCGCACTAAACGTCTCAGGAGTCGGTGGATGCGAGTTGGCACCCCCACCGTGTGCCTCTGGTACGCTAGCGGAACATTCGCTAGCCTCGAGTGATAGCCTCAAGGTTCTGGACGAGCTCTCCTCTATCACCACCCTCCTCCTGAGGATCCGCTGCTATAGCCTGGTGTCTCCTCGCAATGGGAGACATGCCAGCTGGGCACTCTGGGCTGACATCTGCATATGCATATAAATGTTATTAGAACAAGCATGTATTAACCAAAAAAATCATAAAAACACAAAATTAAAATGAGGTCATACCTATCTCCTTGTCCCAGTCCTCTCCCTCCGGCAGTGGGAGGTCAGGGTCACCAGTGAAGTCTGTCCCCGCATATGGCCAGTCCCCCACCACGATCAATTGGTGGTGAAGCCACCCAAAAAACTCAGGTCTGAATGACATCTGCTGACCTCCCCCTCCTCTCGGCATGAGTGCTGCCCAGCAAGCCATCCTCGGTTCTCGAGGTGCCGGATCGGGAACAAAGGCCCCTTGGCCTTGGAAGATTGGCACACATTCCAAGAAGAATGCCACCAAGATGGAACCATATCCGAACTGCTGCAGCTTGCCATGCTTGGCCTTTGTTAGCTACCTCTTCATATTGGTCATCGCCGCTGACGCCCAATTGAAGACCGTTGGGTTAAGACACTCTGTCGCTAGTACCAGGTGATTCTTCGTGGCTTCATGGGGCACTTGTGCCCCCGTAGCTCGTGTGATGGTGAATAATAGAGCTCTAAGTGTTAGGTCCTGAATAGTGGGGATATCCACTTTTGAGCTGCTGAACCCATATCTTGCCCCCGGGAAAACTCGAGCCTTCACCTCCTCCATCTTCTCCCTAGATGGCCTGCTACTAGTCAATCGGGGCACTGGCCCTCTACGCGATAGTCCAATGATGAAATAGACATCAGACATGTATACTTCCAGTACTTGGTCCCGTATGTGGAACACTTGATCCTGTTCATCCCATAAGTTGATCAAATATTGCAAGAGCTCTGGCTAAGCTCGTAGATAAGACAGGAGGAAGTATTTCTTGAGCCCGCAAGCTCTAAGAGCTTCCATGCAGTCCTCATCTACTAGAGCCAATGTGTCTACTTGGTCATGTTCTCTTTCTTTCCATTGGAGTACCATTTTGTGTATTTTCCTACAATCACAAGGTCAAAACATTGAATTAGACCCTGGGGAAACTTTAAAATGCATTGAAATAGCTTTGGAATTATTAAAATTTGAAGAAAAAGTCCACGCGGCTGTTGGCGCCACTGTTTCTAAAATAGTCGCTCCCATGGGCGCAAGCCTTTGTGGAAAATTGCCCCATTGGCGTGGGTCCATGCCCGAAACCCGCGCCAATGGGCGCAACCCTTATTTTTGAAATCCCCTCCACAGAGGATGAAAAAACAACCTAAAGAAAATTTGAAACAGACAAAAATGGAGTAGGGGAAGAGGCATCTTACCTGGAACTGACGGCGCTCCGAATGGTCGCCTGGATTTTTCACAATCGTCGCCTGAAGATCACACACCAAAAGCACTAATGTCACTCTCAATGAGGTAAAAGTTGAAAGTAATTTCTTGTTTTTACCATTTTCACCTATTTTATAGATTTTTTGACCCTCAATAGGTTTTAAAAGCCATTTTATGGATTTTTTAATGTATATTTGTATTGAAAATGGATTTTACACTGGTTTTTTGCACAGCGACAGGTGTTTATGCGACTTAGGCAACAAAACAAGTTGTATTTTATACTTTTTCGGACTCGGTAAATACACGGAAAAGTCATTTTGGAGTCATCTTTCTGCTCTTTTTCTACTCTCTAAATGTGAAAAGAACGCCGAGTTATTCCTTTCGACTCGTTAAATGTAAATGAGAGGTGTTCGTCTTTAAACCCTTTTCCGACCATGTAAAGACGAAAAGATCATCGGACCCTTGTCGTTTCAGGTTCGTGAACGGTTACGAAGTGACGTCGTTTCGATCGCTTTTTACTTTTTTAGATCGAAATCACTACTCATGAAAAGTACTCCTCGGTCATAATGATCAGGTGGTTCTTTCGAGCATTGTTTTATTCTTTTGCGGGCTCGAGAGACACAACTTTACGAAAAAGGACACCCTTGGAGTTTCCTTTTCCGCTGTCTTTTCAAACTCTCTAAACATGAAAAGACGCTGAGTTCTTCCTTTGTCAAAATTGTTAAAACTTAATGACATCCGATTTCGTCGAAATAATGCCTTTCAAGCATATGCTATCCCCGTCAAGCTTGTCATCAAAAAATAACCGGGGTACTCGCCAGAAATGGTGGGGAAAATGGAACCACAATTATTGTCACGTCGGCAGTATGTCGCTCTTGAACATGGCACTTGTCTGCATTTGTGTTTGGGTGGGGACATCTCATCTTAATTTTACACTTGCCTCCATGGGTTTGGGTTATCCTGTTTGACCTCTCATCTGCTCGTTGCCTTGTCACCATGACCTCTGATCATTTGATGTCAAATACTGCCAAGTCCACTGTCGTGCTGCTAGTATGTTTAAGAGAAGTTGACCTCTGCAGAATATTCAACCTCCCTCTGATAGCTCACATAATTTTGATTCACAAACATCTTATCCTTCTCTGTCTCGTGTCGGTGATGTGGGAAACATTATGGCCCACCTTCGGTCAAGGTCACTTCCTGTCGACTTCAGCTCATTATCGAGGAAATTGACTCAGAGACTCCCTTCAGGTGCCTTGGAGCCTGCATACCGCAATGGCAGGTTCTTCGTGTTCGACATGAGGTTTTCATCATTGGCCTCCAATTGAATGATTCTACAGGTGTTCGACACCAGCTCACTGATTCGCACGTCGTAGATTGTACCTATAGTACCTTGAGGACCATTGTCATTATTGGTGGTACCTCTCGTGTCTGTTAACAGTTTTCATCATTGACTGGTAATCAGACGATGTTCTTGCATGTTCGACTTGGACTCCCATATTCGCATGCTTGAACTTGTACTTTGTTCAGGTCGAGATAGAGTGCAAGACCTTCGATTTTGTTTGTTGAGATCCAGGTTGCGATTTTGTGGATTATTATGATCATGACTCATTCACTGGATGGCTGCGACCATGCCTGAGTCTACTTATCGATCCTTACTGGATGGCTGTGTCCATGCCTTGGATCTGGATTTTTATGTACTCTGCTATGGATGGCTGCTCCCATACCACATACATCATGTACATGAGATATCAGTTGTACTTCTTCATGCAGGTTCTCTGGCAGCAGTTTTTTCAGTTGGCCATGTTCTTGTAAAGCATTTCACCCCTCTCTCTCTTTTGGGCCTCATGCTTTAGGGGGCATCTGTTACACAGTAATTTGTCACCGTCCCTGTTACCCCTTCTCCCACACCTTGGAGGACTTATTCTGAGACCTGTGAGAAGTGACATAACCTAGAAACACTCGCATTGTATTCCCCTAGACATGAACTTCATATGCCCTAAAGACACCTTCTGCAAAATACCCATAAAAATAGCCCTTTTTCCATTGGCGTGGTTCCACTATGTATCACTCGCACCAATGGGGGAAATCCTCCAAAGAGGGCACGCCAGCTGGCTCTCTGTCTCATAGTCGCACTCGCGCCAGCCCAGTTGGGTAAAGTTTTTAACAAACAAACTCACGAAGGTTCTTCCTAACCCACTCATGAATTGAATCTATATTGAGTTGGGTCAGTTTGGCTTCGAATCTCCATAGAAGGGAAGTAGTTCTCCACCTCTCGTGGAAGCTTCTTAGTGATAAAGCCAACCCCATGAATATTGTGGAAATCCTAACTCCTTCTCCTCTATCTATAAAAGCTTGTCCTTTTGCCTTTGACAAGCTAGTCTCCAAGTTCCAAATTCTAAGTCCCAAAGATTGAGAATTTCTAAGCTCATGCTACAAGAAGCCTTCTTCATCCCCATAAGGCTAAATCTAAAGTGAGGAGATTCTTGT
>APFE030579490.1:0-10773 GCA_000404065.3 Pinus taeda
AAAATTCAATGCAAAAGCTTTCGTTACCTCTGCATGTCCTCCCTTCAACTTTTCGCAAAACCTCCAGCAACCAACATTTTTAAAGGCTCTTGCTACACCTTCATCTCTGAGTGTAAGATCAAGCCCCTCTGGCTCTATTCTTAGGCACCTTCCAGATCGATGTCCTCTTTTCTCCATCTTGTTTCGAATATCTTCACACAGAGAACTAACAGCAGCTACAATTCAAAAACAGCTTCGGCTTTGGAGTGCAGGCTCGCTTGCAATGATCCCTTTAAATGAAAACTCGGGCTTCTTTGCGTTTTTTCAAAAAAATCTCGTCATACAGCAGGCATGTTTACGCACCATGAATACACATTATGACACAACCATACCTCATAAAATCTCTTAGAATAATTATCATGTGTGTGATCCTAAACCTGATGGCGGAATGATAACCTATCATGACCTAGAGAAGACATTAACTGACAAAATGTGGACGGACTTAATGACTCATCTCCCCAGACTTGACATTTCAAGAAAACGCGCTGCAAAAACCCTGAATCCCCGATTTCGTAGCGCAGAAAATTATGAATTGACAAAACGCGCTACGAAATGGCTGGTAAATGATACGCTGCGAAAAGGTGGAAAAAACATTTCGCAGCTAAATTGGCCAATCAGACTGCGCTGCGAAACTGCGCAAAATACAAATGACGCAAACAAGACAAGACATGCCTTAAACAGTAATGATGGAGGGTATCTAACGGTTTTTCGTAAGGACTCACATCAATACATTTTGAAATTCTAATTTCAAAATGACACACATAGAAACCTATTCACTTAAATTTAATTTTTTTTTTTTTTATATGAAACTTTGGACATACGTGGACTGTGGTTCTAAGTGATAACAAGTACAAAGAGATTAAATCCATAAATGAGAGGCTTAAGGCCCAAACATATACCCAATATTTGAAAATGACCCCTACAAATCAAACTGCGCTAATTTCAGCCTTTAATATCAAAGAGGGGAAAATGCATATGACTTTCATCAAGCCAACCACTCAGTAGCCAAGAGTAGCATCAAACTTTAAGAAGGTGGATTTTGAAATTCTGGCAAAGGACATTCATCCTATTGACCATATTGAACTACATAAGCAAACTGGAGAGATAATATCCTCCACGTTAATCGGGAAGGCCATTGATGCCCACCAATTACAGAACTCCCTAAACAATATATCAACATAATTTTAGTTGGATAAGGCCTCCACGTAGGCCAAGGATACTAGAATCAAGTCCTTAGAGGACTTAGTGATTGAATTGGGACACAATCCCAAAGATGTGAAAGCTACAAAACAACTGATTAAAAAGAAAAATGATGACATTGCTGCACTCAAGAAGTAGCTTGAGATACCCCCACTACATCAACCACAGACAATGGAAGTCCTAGAAGCACAACAAGGACATGAAGAGATCATGGACTTGGTCCTAAAGCTAAATGATCAACTCAAGGAGACAGACAAGGAGTTGGACACTTTAATTCAGTCAAAGCAAAGTGACTTGGCCATAACTTCTAGAACCATCATCCCTATAATGTCTACAGTGGTTCCATCTACATTGGCTACATCACTGGCATCCACAATTCCACCTCCCACAACTTTGCCAGTAACAACTGAGCCTACTATAGCAACAGGTACACCAGCAGATAAAGCAACAGAACTTGTGAAAGCCATGGAAGATATGTCTATCCAGGCTACAGAGCTAACAAGATTAAAGGAGAAGGTGGCAAGTTTGGAAACTGATTGCAAACTTGCCCAGCTCAAGCAAAAAGGAGAAACACAGAAGGCTCAGAGAATGGGTGAGAAAATCAAGGTCATGGAAAAAGATTTGACATTGCAGAAACCACTCGGACAAACTAAAGAAATACTTTGGGCCAATATCATTGACTTTGTCAATGATATTTGGCCATCAATTCAAGTTATATTTGAGCAGACAGAATTAGTGAAGATAGCCACTGAAGCTATCCAAAAAGTAAAGGAAGAACTAGGGGATAAACTGGAGGATGCCAATTGACTCATCCACTTCCTCAATAGTAAGAACATGTATGAGCTCCATGAGCTTGACATAGAATATAGGACTGAAGCCATTTTGGAAATCAATAAGGTTCTTTACAAAAGGAACCTTATGCTTAACTTAGAGGAGAAGTGCCATAACATGCAGGTAGCCATTGATGGGTTCATGGCTAAGTTTCAGATTTTGAGGGAGAAGGGTCTTCCTAGTCCTATGGTCATCAATGATAAACTCATAACCCAGCTAGACTATGGAGATAGACTAAGAAAATTGGCAAAGGAATAAGCAATTTCTTCAACTATTAAAGCTCTGCTAACAAGCAAAGTGTTATATGACACATTGGAGAACTTGTTTTTTCTGGAGCACGAGGTAAAACATATGTTCCTCACTAAACCAAATTTTGCAAAGTCCATAGAGGTAGATGAAATCTATAAAAGCATGGTGAATGTAAAGTTACCTGATGTAGAATGGTGGGAAAAAATGATAGATTTACTGTAATCAATTTACATCAAAAAGTTATTGCACAGTAAAAGCAGAGCAACAGGGTCAAAGAGTAGTAGGGTCAAAGAGTATCAGTTGAAAGATGAAAGTAAAGAAGGTGCCAGCGTAGAAATGCTACAAATATCAGCCAGCTTAAAGGGCTCCAATTCAATAGAAACAACCAGCAACACCACAATGAAAGGGAGAGCATGAAGCAGTTCACCATCTATCTCTATCTTCATGCAAGAAGACATTTTTATTCCCTAGATTAAGTCTCAATTTGTTTTGAGATATTTTGTAAATATTTTTGTATAAATACTTCACATTTCAAAGTATTTAGGGTGGATTCCAAGACATTTCTATAGACTTTTTCTCTCAAATCAAAATTCTATTGTATCAATGATTGGATTGGCTTACTGGATCAAGGAATAAAGATTAGATATTTAACAGGATTCTTGTGTAAAGCGAAATAAAAATAAGTATTCTCTCATGTTCAATGTTGTTTTTTCTTATGTCTTTTCCATAATATTTTATGTATATCTAAAATCTAAATGTTATAACATGGAATGATATTTCAGAAATTGCTTGAGTGCACTCTATCTTAACTGTTATGCATTATTAATATTTTCTTCACAAATCTAAGTTAAGGAATTCTTGATTTCTCCTTAGTTTAGATAACCCCTAGCCATCTATACCAAAGGATTCTTAATTTCCCTTTGTTCATGATTATCCTCTATTTTTCATTCTGATCCTAGTCTAAGGATTCTTAAGTGCCCTTTCACCCTGGTTAGAATTACTTCACCCATTTGACCTAAATATTTGCATTTTGTTTTGCTAGGTTGCCCTGTAAACATTCCCTTTAATGATCTGGTCCAATTATGCTATCCATTGTTGACCCCATAGCCCAATGGCTTGAAGACCTAGCTCTATCCATCTGCCCCAAGAATTCCACCACCCAACTTTCAAATTCAAAATCAGAACCCCAACGAACACTAAGAGCTAGCCTAAAATCCCATAAAAACAAAGCTAAATTATATAGAGAGAGCCCTCTCTGAGTCATAGGTTGGCTAGAGCCTATACTTAAAAGATTGGTTTGTGGTTACCTCGATTTATTCCTTCTTCCGATAAATTCTAAGGAAAAATAACATAATGGTGAACATACTGGGGAATTCAAATCCTTAGTCTTAATAAACCTTCGAGAAAATTTCAAATCTTTATTTCAAGCCTCTTAAAGGGCTTATTAGAAGTTATTTAAAAAATTTCACAAAAAAGAAATTAATTAGAAAAGCTTGAAATTATGGCTTCAAAGAGAACTCACTATAGTAGGGCTAATCCAGATCCAAACCCTACCCTAGTAGTGGATAATCCCAACCTGATTTGAAGAAGACCCAAAAAGCAAGAAAGTTCAGTTAGTCCAACACCTTCAATCAAAGCAAATTCATGTCCTGATGAGTGGTTGTTTTTAGAAGACCTTCCTTTTGATGTGCCATTTAACCTTTGCCTATTTAGAACCAGGTCTGAAAGTGCACTTGATGACATGGTTCTAGATCCAAATTTTATTGTAGACCTTGAGAACCAAAAGGCAAACAGATCAGTTGATGAGAATATTCTAAATTCCCCTTAGTCATCCCTTCCTACTGCTAAGATCCCCGAACTTTCTAAACTAGTATCTACTACTCTTAGTTCACCTTTATTCCCTTCAACTTCTGAAGTCCATTCCCCACCCCCATTTATACCTTCACCTCTCTACCAACCTACCATTACCCATCAATCACCTACTATTCCTAGTTCTCCATCGACTATTGTATCATCTCAAAGTACCTCAACCCCACGTCTTATCCCTACCCAACTTAAAGCCATGGCAAATAGATATGCTCCTCTTATGTTACCTGCCCCACTTGGTGCCATGCCACAAGACTACCAAAATAGAATTGTCCAATTTGATGGCATAGGACCTTATACAGCACAACATCATGTAAACAAAATGACAAACTATTTTGAATTGCATGAAATTGACATTGGAGATGTTCAAATGAGACTTTTGCTCAAACTCTAGCTGGTGATGTTAGGAAATGGTTCAGAGAATTACCTGCTAATAGCATAGACAGTTTATATATATTTTATCAGCAATTTTTAAATAGATGGGAAAAGAAAAAGAACCCTTCGTAGATCCTTTCAGAATACAAAAATCTTAAAAGAGTACCTAATGAAACAATCCAGGATTATTGCACCAGATTTAACAATATATATAATGCAATACCAGTAAATCTTAGAGCCTCCTTGACTTAGCATTAATAAAATTTCCTAATGGGTTTGATACTGATATGGCATTCCAACTTAGAAAGAGAAATCCCCAAACTTTAGAAGACATGCAAAGTGTAGCAGTTAGTGTAGAAGCCAACTTGCTAGCAAAAAGAGCTAGAGTTAGGAACGAAAGGAGAGGATCTACAAAAGATGAAGCCTCACCCTCTGACCTTAAAATAGATGTTTTGGCGAAGAGTATGGAAAAGCTTATGGATAAGATAGATAATATGGAGAGGAATCCTCAATGGGATAATCAACATGCACCTTTAGTTAGAAACCCAAACTTTAGAAAGAATCAAAATCAAAACATTGGAAAGAATGGACCTGATCAGAAGATTAGGCCTCCCTTTAAAGAAAAATATGCTGAAACATCTCATTCAGATGACCCTAAACAAGACACATAGATTAACTTGATGGGATTGGATGATGAGGATATTGTCTTCTTGACCCAAGATGACCAGGAACTGCATATGCTGCAACAATTATAGACCCAATCCAAAGAATCATTTGATTATAAACAAGGTTATGATTCTGCCATCTTTGAAGTACACAAACAATGTAACTTAAGGATTAAAAATAATACTGATACTCCTGACCAAACCAAGAAAACAATGCCAAATCAACCCAAGAAAATCAAAGCAGCTCCAGTTACCAAAGCTCTCCAAATCCTCCCTAGACCAAACCAGAGCCCTCCTGGTCCCACCATTGTAGATACGATACCTAATCAATCCCCTAATGATCAACCATCCACTTCAATTCCCTCCAAGGAAACAATGGAAAAATCTCCAAACACCATATTAGAAAATCCACATAAAAGACCCCAAATACAGAAAAAGAAGAGGATCCTACTCCAAGTCCAGCTATGAAAATTTCAGGCCCTCAAATAGAAAAAGCCCCTTTGCCTTTCAATTTGGGAGCAAAGGTAGCTTAACTCAAAATTTTAGTTCCCTTAAAATAATTGATTAAAAGTGAAACCTATAAGTCTCAAATAAACCAAACCTTAAACACTGTTGGGAATGAAGATTCTGTCAACTTGTTTGATGATCAGCCAGAACTTATATTTGGTCCTGATGTTAATGGAAAACCACTGGAAGGAGGGGTGACACCCTTTTATAATAGCCTTAGCATTCATGATAAAATATTACACAATGCAATGTTAGATTATGGGGCCTCACACAATTTAATGCCCAAATCAGTTATGGAAAAATTAAACTTAGACTAGCTAGTTGTGACATGCATGGCTTTGCATGTTGGTGTATGGTTCTCTTACTATTGGTGGCATGGTTTTGTTGGGTTATGACAATGGATTTCAACCTATCCTACCCTTTTTTCCCGATGCCATGGTATGTTGGGATGCTTATTTAGGTCTATGATCTTTGGAATTATCGGATGGATTTCGAAATCTAGGGTAGAGGTGGTCTCAAGGTTTATTCCCAAAAGTCCTAGGAATCCCTTGACTGGTTTTGGTGGGATACATTATAAAGCCTGAGGGAGTGGTATCGGTTTAGAGTCTACTAATCTGATATTGGATTGCTGGTAAATCTTGAGAGACAAGGAGGTGAAAAATTCCTTAAGGATAGTGATTAATTCCAAATGGCATTCCAAGTACTGTTCAGTTGTGATCAGAGCACCGGTTTTAGTGTGATCATAGTTTGGTGAGGGTGGAGGTAGTTTAACCTCTGGATTACCTTGGATGTTCTTAGACTAGTTGTTCCATGAGACCCCACATTCATGCTTGGAATATGGCATGGGGGTGGCTAAAAGAGAGATTTGGTTTAGCCATGTTTATGGTTGGGTGGTACGTTTGAGTCTCGAATTTGGTTGGATTTGCCTATGATTAATAAAAGCTAAGTCCTCTTACTTTTTCACTAATTTATATGTGGATTTAATGGTTGTCTTATCTCGACTATTTGCATGGTTTAATGTTGGTTATAAGCATGATTATGTGACTCTATTACATCATGGTTAACTCATATATTTACTTGTAACTATTAAATGGATGGATGCAAGACCTAATTTATGATTTAGAGGTTCAATGGAGAAGAAGGTGATCCTTCTGGCGATATTCCATAACTTGTTTTAGTCATTTATTCTTTGTCTTCTATCCCAGACCTGTATGTTGAATTGATGTCAAGTGTTTGAGAGAATGTCAATCTTGGTTGGGGACGCTCAAGCCTAGTCTTGAGGGTGAATTTTTGTTGATCAACATTGTTATCATATTTTCAATTAATTCTAGAAGTTACAACAAGTTTTGGGCAGAAGCCAAGATTCTGGGCTAGAAAAGTGGCTTAAATCTTGTGGTCGTTAGCATAGAACTAGCAATTTTGGACCACATTCCTTGGTAGGCAGGGCTGTGAGAGCGACTTTGGGTTGTTAGTCACTCCCTTGCCCATAACATGAGAGCGACTATGGCCTAAGAGCTACAGAATAGCAATGGGACGTAGGGACAGGTTGTCTAAGTGGCTGACTTATCTCCTCAGAGGTTTGTTGATGATGTTGGATGAATATATGTGTTTTTCCATCAATTCCACTTCCTTAAGGTGACATAGGAGGTTGAATCTAATCATAGTAGCCTCTCATCTCATGTTTACCTTGGTTGGCATGGTTACTTTGGGTAGACTTGGGAAGGGGTGTTATAGTATGTCAATCATCAGTCGACACAATAAATATATTTTGGTAACCTCTTTTCACTAATAATCTAGTTAAGCGAGGCGTATATAACCTCAAGATTATTTTTGTGTACTACTAATATGGTTTTCCCATGGGCGAACCAATAAGGCAAAAATAACTCCTTTGTAATACCTCTTTTTATTAATGAAATAAAAAAGAAAATTAAAAAAATTATGATATAAATATGAAATTTAAAATTATAAAAACAAATATCAAAATATACTTGCAATTAATAAATATAATATTTTAGTTTTTTAAATACTAAACATGTTTTAATATCAAAATGCTATTAATGTTACGAGATTATTCATAAAAGGAGTAGTTTCATTATTACATTGCAATGACATCTAAACCTATAAGTAAAACAATACTACACATTATTAAAAAATTTATTTCATAACACATTTGGCGATGTTAGAGTTAAAAAAATCATAAATGATTTATTGAATTATAATTCAAGTCCTAGTACCGCAACCGATTGAGAAAGGGATTCCCTAGCAAGGTGGCATGTGTTCAAACCTCACTGGGCTTCTATGCACATGCTCTCTAAGCAGACATTTGACTTACAAAAAAAGTTCACATGCTCTCGAAGGAAACATTTGACTTACAAAAACAATGCACATGCTCTCAAAGGAAAAATTTGACTTCTAGAGAAAATGAACACACTCTATATACAACTTGAGTGAGTCTAGTGATTAAGAGATAATTTTTCCTCCTAGGAGGTCATATATATATATATATATGTGTGTGTGTGTGTGTGTGTGTGTGTGTGTGTGTGTGTGTGAGAAGACTGTATCATAAATAACGATTATAAAAAAAATTGTATTGATAGAACTTCTACTTATCAACTTTTTATATTCTATATATTACTTTTGTTTTGGTCAAGTAAGAGTGGAACCTTCAATTAACCGAACAAATATTACATATGGTACACGTCTTTATAAGTGTAAAGACCAACAAAAGATAGACCGGTTGAAAAACAACAAACAACCAGGTTAACAAAACCCAAAACCTTACATACATAACCACAAAAGCCCCCTGGGCATAATTCTTAAGTGAACAGACTGCTGATCACTCCACAATTCTTCTCCTTCAATTCTTACCGCTCAATCTCCCCAAATCATATCCATCAATCCCCATGGTTGATCTTCCTTTCAATTAGATAGTTGAAAATTTCTCCAATATACCAAGATCCACCATCGATCTAACCTTCAATCAGACGGTAGATAATCACTCTGATCAACTGAGTTTCATATCGATATTGCACCGTTGATCAAAACCCATTTGATCTAATGGTCCACAAGTTATCTCTTTGGAAACTTACATGGTATTTATCCACTTTATGGATCCGATCTAGATTATAACCTTGGTCTAAAAAGATATTGGGTCCACTCAACCCCTTAACCTCTGATCAATTTGAAACTCGATATCCATTCGATATCGAAGGCCATCAAAGCCTATGGTCTACGGCCCTTCAACAAGCACGTTGTTTATCACATCCTCAACTCCCATAGTTGGCTATGGCATAAGCATTTTCTCTGGGATTGATGGTTAGGAATCACTCTGGCACTCCAACTAGGCTCCAGGACTTCCATTTTTGTCCACTCCTGCTGGTCTCCCCCTACTTATTATTCATGACCTAGAAGTACTCCATATCTTTGGCCGCCTGTCGATGACAATCATCCCTCAGTTTACCAGAGGGTATAGAATCCCAGTGGTACCAGATATAGATCTCCTTGCACATCACGCCTTTATTCGCCAGACGGTCAGCTAACATATTAGCTTTCCTTCGAACATGAACAAAACTAACAATTCTCAGGGCTCGTAAGTGGGAATGAATACGCTGAAGTACCTGTGAGAGACTCCAGTGTTTCGACACTTTTCCAGGTGTCGTTCCATTACACATTTTCTTGGCTGCATTAATGACCAATTCTGAGTCAACTTCAATGATGGCATTGTGTAAATTTAACTCAATCAGGCTTTCTAGGTACTGTTCTAAGGCCATGAGGTCTGTCGTGTTATTAGTGGTAATCCATAAATGACTATGCAAGATATCCTTTATGCTCCCCTGTTCATCTCTTATGACACCTCCAAATCCAACCATCCCTGGGTTGCCCTTGGAGGCCCCATCTATAATGATCTTCAAAAAACCATGAGGAGGAGGCTACCATATATATTTACTAGTAGTTGTTTTTCTCAATCCCTTAATAGTTCCAAGGGGAACCAGAGAGTGGAGATCCAATTGTCTCAAAATTCGAGCCTTCTGGGCCGAAGGGGGGTCCTCAGGAAATTTCCACATAAGGGCTCCCACTATATCTTTGATCTGTCTTAGAATTTGGAAAATGATATTTTGGGTCGAGACTGTTTTGTTCTTGAAAATCCTACTATTGCATTCTTTCCAAACATCCCAGATAATAAAGATTGAAACCAGAGTCCAAGCCTTGTTAATGATTTCATTATCTGAGAAGTATTTCCTCCAATTCTTCAAATTGTTGGTGATGCCGAGTCTATCTCTATCAGTTTACTTGAAGACTGAGGCTGCCCAATCCCACAAGATATAAGTGAAGAGGCAAAGGTTTAGTAAATGCTCCATCATTTCTTCCTATAAGCCACATAGATGGAGTTTGGATGGGCCAACAAATCCCCTTTTCAGAATACTCTACCAAGTGAGAATTTTCTTTTGGTGAATTAACCACATGAATAACTTGACTTTCATCCATTGTGAGTTCCTCTAAAGGTTATTCCAAACCTGGTCAGGGTTTGGATAATCCAAACCTAGGGCCATGCGTTTAGCTTCTTTGAGGTTAAAGGTGCCTTCGGTGTTTCGACCCCTTATCGGTTGGTCAGACGAGGAAGACACTAAAATCTTCCTCTTCTCCAAGTTAAGAGCAAGGGAATTTGCCTTGGCTTTCAAAGGACTCTCTTCACTATATCCAAGATTCTTCCACTTTCTCCATTTACCATTGTCCCTTACCTGATCCTAGAAGTCACTTACCATGAGTAAACCTTTGTTATCAGTTTCATTTTTTAGAGTGGTTAGTTTTTCTCTAAATAAATTTGGTTCCTGCTACCAGTTATCCTCCCAAAACCGTGCAAGGTTACCAGCTCTGATCTCCCAAAAACTATACTACTGGACAATGCCTCTATTCTCCCAAGCAAGGTTCCAAATGTGAGAGCCCTTGACGAGCCCTGACATTCTGATATGATCCCTCTACTACCAATTATTTGCATATTTCTGCTTCCAAATCTTGGCCCAAGGGGTTGGCGATTCCTTGA
>APFE030579492.1:0-45142 GCA_000404065.3 Pinus taeda
AAAATTTTCCTCATAATCGACCCCTTCCTTCTGTGCAAAACCTTTTGCCACAAGCCTAGCTTTGTGCTTGTCAAGTGAGCCATCACCTTTGTACTTGTTCTTGTAGACCCACTTGCAGCCAATTGGTTTGGTTCCAAATGGAGGATCAACCAGCTTCCAAGTGTCGTTCTTTATGAGGACATCTTAATCCTTTTGCATCACTTCTTTCCATTCATCATGAGAAGTAGCTTCTTTAAAGGAATTTGGTTCAAAATCTGTAGACAAGTTCAATTCACAATCATAAGAAACATCCATATCAACAGGTAAATTAGAGTCATCCACATCACCTCGATTTTGTCGGTTTGTATTTCTGGTTCCTGGTTTTCCAATTTCATCAGGATGAACACTTTCAAGTGTCTTCATCAACCACTTTGGGGGACCTTTCTGAGATGGTCCAGGCTTCTCTGTTGATTGAGTTGGGACTAAATCAAGATTGAGTCTCCCAATTCTATCAATTACATCACTTAAAGCATCATCCGTTGTTGGAGTTTTAGTCGGGGGAGAGTATTCTTCAGAAAAATATTCCACATGTTGATCTAGAATAGGAATCCCCCCTTCAAGATGTGGAATATGATTATCAAATTCTTCAAATGATTTTGTTTTTGTGAATCTATCCAAGCGATCAAGTTACCGCTCAACAACATTGTCAGATTTGGATGATTCAAGAAAAATTACATCTCTAGGTACAACAAACTTTTTATTTACTTCATCATAGAGGCGGTATGGTTTGGAGGTGTTTGAATACCCCAGGAATATACACTTACGACTTCTAGCACCAAGTTTGTTTCTATGTACCTTTGGTATCAAATCATAACAGGTGGAACCAAAGACCCTGAGATGTTTTACCGAAGGAACATGTCCATACCACAATTCATAAGGAGTCTTGTTTCTTATAGCATTAGATGGACATCTATTCTTTATATATGCAGCACATAGAATAGCATCAGCCCAAAACATTATCTTTACATTTTTGAAGAAAAGCATGGATCGTACCATATTCAAGATTGTTCTATTCATTGTTTCAGCTACACCATTCTGTTGGGGATTATAAGGCAGAGTTGTTTGATGTTTGATCCCATGTTGGCGAAGATAGTGTTCAAATTCATTTGATGTATATTATTTTCCATTATCAGTTCGAATAGACCCAATATGAGATTGTGCATCATTTTCAATCCATTTATGAAAATTCTTGAATGTTTGGAAAGCATCATATTTGTTCTTCAATAAATAAACCCAACACATTCTGGTGTAGTCATCAATAAACGCCATGATATATTTATTTCCATTTGCAGAAGAAACAGGCATTGGACCACATAAATCTGAATGAATGAGTTCAAGTTTCCTATGTGCTCTTGAGTGTGAATCATGAAAAGACTGTTTGCTATGCTTTCCTAGAATGCAAGCATCACATTGCTTAAGTTTTCTATGAATTGTAGGCAAACCAGCAACACCATTTTTCTTCAATAAGTGGAGACTGTCATAGTTCAAAAGTCCAAATCTAGCATGCCATAAGAAACTTGATGGAAGTGTACCTTCTTCATGATGAGAATTGTATGAGAAATGTTGTGCGTGAGCAAATGTTCCTTGCAGTTTGAGAAGCCTTTCTTCTTCTATTCCCCTCATGACAAGTGAGTGGTCAGATGCTTTTCTTACCTCAAGCTTGCCATCAAACATATGAATGGAGTGACCTTGCTAGCGGATGTGGACCAAGGACAACAAGTTTCTTTTGAGCTGTGGGAGATATAGAACATGATCCAGAAGAAAGTCTGGAAGACCAGGCAGTTTAAGCCTGATTTTGCCAAGCCCTGATGGCTTGATTTTTGATTGATCTGCAAAGTATACTGCTCCATCAACATTGCCAGTGAAATCTTCAAAAAAATCTTTTCTATGAGACATGTGGACAGGTTTCTCCTGAATCAAGCAACCAATCATTTTTCTAGGAAGCAAGTGAAGCATTAAACAAATCTTCATTTACTTCAATGTTACATTGTGCCTCAACATAGTGAGCGGATTCAGGTGCTTTACCTTTGTCTGTATCATTAGTTTTACCTTTCTGTTGGTTTCTTTTCTGCTCAATTTTATCCCATGGTAGCTTGCATGTAGAGGCATCATGTGATCCATTTCTTTTGCAGCGAATACAGTGTAAATCTGCTTTCCCCTTGAGAATGTATGCCCCCCCTACCTCTGAAATATCTCCCTCTTCCTCTTGTAGAATCTTGAGCAGGATGCTTTTCTTTATGAGCAAGGTAGACAGTCTCTTCAGAAGATTCGGGGGCTGTCTTCTTTCCAAAAGCTTTCTCTCTTTCAGCAAACTTTTTCACAAGAGAGTCAAAGGTTATTTTTGAGATTTCCATTTGCTTGCAATGACTCAAGATAATTGGAGTAAGTAGGATAAAGTGCCTTGAGAAAAGTTATAAGAGGAATATTCAATTCAACCTTAGTGGATTTCATATCATGCATTACAGACTTTACTTTAGATGTAAGAGCAAGAGGATCATTATTTTGCAATTCAAGAGTGAAGAGTTTAACCATGAGTTGGACAACTTCAAGTGCAGAATGTGAGTCATAGAGTTCTTTCAGCTTTTGTAGGGCTTCAAAGGCAGTTGAATATGACGAAATATGGTGACTCACCTCTTCATTTACAGATGTTGTGATTAATGAATAAGCTTTATTGTTCTTGTTTTCCCAAATGACGAGCTCTTTGTCTGAGGTAGGTTGTACTGGGTCATTGTCTCCTTCTCCGACACACACTCCTTTCCACAACTCATTGAAAATGAGGGTGTGTTTTATCATCCGAGACCATTTAGGATAGTTCTCCTTGCCAGTGAGAACTATTCCCACCATGGATATGATTGAATGCATTCTATAAAAAAAATACTTCTGCTGATAGAAAAATACTTCTGCTGTTAATGTATAAAACTGTACTTTTCGTGGAGGAAAAAGTAGAGCTCTGGTGTAAAAATTGTAAAAAAATATTGCACTCTTATAGGACAAAGGTATTACCAATTCCTATATGGTGGAGATGATATCACTCGTGTAATGTACCAAATAATACAATGTTTAAACAATACATATGGCTGCGTTTAAAAAAATACATATGGCTGCCTTCAGGCCAACTCAAAACCGTGTAACAGCAGCACATCTCCATGCAGATCATATGAAAATCTCCAAGTATATTATATGAAGAAATATGGTTCTCAGAAAAACAAAAACATGTAAGCCAAGAACGCAACAACGGAAGTCACAAAAGAAGCACCGACAGAAGGAACGAAGTCACCAAAGAAGTGCTGACAGAAGGAACGAAGTCCATGGAACGCAACAACTACACCATAGAACCGTCTCACTGTAGTTGGTCGGTGGAGACCTAGGCTCACACACCATTTATATCTCCATCCAATACTAATTGCAATCAAACTCAACACAAATTGCAATGAAACACAACACAAATACACCAAAAACGTTTGTCTACCTTCCGCTCTACATATATATAGCCCTTCGTAGTTAACAGGACAGAGGCGTTCTTCTGGTCCACGAAACGCAAAAAATTATTTGACAAGAATCGAAAGACTTTACAGGATTCCTCGGGTATTTGCAGAGGGCTTCCCAGCGAAAAAAAACGAATGGACACAAGGTAGCCCAGAATGAAATATATCTGATAGGACCTCCAGCAGTCTTTGCGATGCCACCAAAGAGAGCGAACATCAGAACGACATATCCGTAGCGTTTTCTGGAGGGTTTCCAAAAAATGTATCCACAACGACTGTCGAGGTTACTATACCAAAAAACGCAGTTGGGTCAGTCCTTGGGAAGAGAGGAAGTAACATTCAAAACATTCGAGAGATAACATATCTTATCTTGCTAAATAATGGGATGAAATTGGAGCCATTCAAAAATAATTTTAATGGACAGCGGAAGTAGGACAGCATTCAAGGGAACGTTTTATGACAGCGCTCAATTAGGACAGCGTTCAGGTGAACGTTTTATGACAGCGCTCAGACTTAGCGTTTAGGAATAGGACAGCGTTCAGAATCTGTCAGGACAGCGTTTAGGAATAGGACAGTGTTCAGGAATAGGACAGCGTTCAGACTCTGTCAGGACAACGTTTAGGAATAGGACAGCGTTCAGACTCAGTAGCAAAAGTGAAGGGAGTTACAACTATTTTGAGAACTTGGCTCTGATACCATGTCAGGCCAGGCAGTAACTCCATTAGGCAGAAAAACTAATTCAATTTATTCCATTAGGTATGTTATTGTTATATACAAAAGGGTGTGACTGCTCAGTTCATCTCCTAATGACTGTTCACATTCCTAATTTAATTATTTACATAAATTCACCCAATCGTGAGGATTAGGTGTCAACATCATTTCATAATTAAATTGGAAAAAATTACAAATTTAACCTCAAAATCTAATGTATACATTATTAAGATGAAATTATGTTATTTTAGAAAATTATGTCCAATTTCAAGTATATCTAATGCATTAATTTCACAGCAACTTTAGTTCTTAAAACCTTGCAGAAAAGAGTTTAGTTATTATCTCCCTCTTCTAATCCCATAAAAGTAATCATATCTTTGTTGTGAATAAACAAATTTGTACTTAAAAAAACCACCAAACAAAATCCCTTAATCAAATATATTTCCCCTTTAAAATGAAAAACCAAAAATAAAATCAGATTTCACATTCTTTAAAAGCTACTCTAAAATCCAAGGAAAAGAGATTTAACACCCGTCAGAAGCCAATGTATAAGTTTAATATATTCTTATCGCCGTGACATGCTCTTTCCAATAATTTCTTAGTGGTCCAAAAATTCAGTTTACACAATGGGAAAGACAATATTATTTATAAAAAAACTTTTCACCGAACTTTGAAGTTTGAACTCACAAGATCCCATCGATTTACTACATTATCTCCAAACAGTCCATTTATTTTAATGAAATTGAACACACTGTCGTCTAATAAAAGGGGAAAAAAAAATCAAACATTTCAATACTAAGATGGCCTACAATGAGAAAAGCCCTACCTATAAATTTAAGGGGATGGATGGTTTTGATTATAATTTTTTTTCCATAGTTCTGATATATAGAGGTGTAAATATCATAAAATTTTGAATAACAATTTTTAAAAAATTTGGAAGTTTTTGAATTTAATAGTTTGATGTAAGTTTTTCTTGATATTAATTAATTTATTAATGCTAAAGGAACGGCGTTTTTTTTCAGTCACATAGAACTTGGATCAAATTGAATTTAGGAATTGATATAATATTATGTACATACAAGATGCATCTACAACCAATTTTGTCATCATTTTTTTCAAGAAGAAAAAATAATATATTTTATTATTAGATAAAACATTACAAGGTTTTTCTATTCGCCCAACAGTGACACAAACTGGGACATCCAAGAAAGACAAAAAAAAAAAAAAAAAAAAAAAAATGTAAAAGTCTCCATACTAACCCACCAAGACACAATATACATTCGCCTTCTCCCATGAAACTAAAAGGTGTACATATTGACTTTTAGGCTTGTTACGTAAAGTGCATTATTACAAAACATTGTCCAAGGTCATGTGTCCTTATTTTGCGTGGTCAGATTTCATGCTTCCTCCAAATTTCGTCCAACGTCCCTACAATGACAAACGGTGACAAACGGTCATAGCAGAAGAGAGAAGCAAGGTGTAACATCACACAAAAAGAAAGTAGAATTACTTACTTTCATATACTTAAATATCAAGGTAGATTGGCTTCACGAGAGAGCAATACCATACCACATGCATTCATATTGGAGGATATATATTGAGGAAAAAAATGACATAATATATTGAGGATATAATAGGGGTAAAGGGCTTTTATATTGATAGGTATAACAAATGGAGCTCAAAATTAATGAAAAAATATAAAAAGGTATAAAAAAATGTTAATGAAAAAATGATACCTACAATATCTAGTGAAAATAGAGGTTTTTTTAATTAGGAAGGTGTTATTGGTAGGGGGTTAAGTAAAGTGATTTTTCGAGGTATTTTCCAATATGTAATCAAATTAGGGGTATTGTTTAATATGTCAGAATACACACATAATATATGAGAGGTCCATTGAGTGAAACCCCAATGATTGGCCTACTCTCAAATATCTAAATACACAATCATCCATCGTAATTAATTAAATTGTACATTAGTAATTAATGATGTAGTATATCGAAATTGTACATTAGTAATTAATGATGCATTATATTGAAATTAGTCATTGTTGATGGAGTACTGAGTGAAACCTTAGTGATTGGCCTACTCTCAAATATCTAAATACACACCAGTCCATCGTAATTAATTAAATTGTGCATTAGTAATTAATGGTGTAGTATATTGAAGTTAGTTAGTGTTGATGGACTACATTGAAGTATCATCAGATAATAAAAGGAGAAACATTTAAGCCAATAATATTTGAGATAAATTAATTTAAATTTTATTTAAAAATAATAAATTTCATTTCAAATGGATAAATTCTAATATTTTTTAGTCAAAAAAAAATTAACACAATATATCGTGTATGCACCACATTTCAATAAAGTAGTGCTCACTTTAAGGTAGATGTGTAACTTCTTTTTCAATAATGTAGCGGTAATTTCTTATTTATTTACTATGAATTTGACAAGTGGCAAATATATGTGTCAACAAACTTAGATTTATCTTAACTACATCCAAAAAGATCATATTACTAGTATAAATTCAATGTATGCAAATCCCTTTTTGAATGTAAAATTTGAGGAAAGTTCGCACTTCAAGAAATTCCATTCATATGAGTTTTTGGTAAATTCGAAGTTAATATAGATGTATCTTAGTTTTTGATAATATTATTTTTATTTATACAAATTTCACATATTTATATATACAAATACTCTTATTTTTTACTTTATTAAAAAACTAACGCATATAATTACAGATAAATATGTTTTGCAATTTTATTGACATATTTAATATTTTTTATAATATAATTTTTTTTTAATGTGGTATGTATATTATGATTAATTATATATAAAAAGATCTCGGATGCGGGTGAGTAGTCCTGAGAGCAGTACGAAGGCGGCGTGGAGGGTGGGCGCGTGGCCAATCACCGCTGCCAGATGGCTTGCAGGAGGTATGAGTTATTGTTTCATACTAACATCTTAAATGCAGCATTAACGCAGCTCCTTCCCTCTCGCCAGTATGATAGTTTATTTGCAATGGCGCTCTGCTTGGTCTTCACTCTTGTTCCCCCCATGCGCTCATGTTGGTCTAGCAAAGTTGAAGCTCCTCGCTCTCGAGACAGATCAGGGCACTGTCTGGATCTGGATCAAGGTGTTGATACTTATCAGTGCTTTCATGCTCCAATTCATCCATTTTGAATCTTCCTCTGTCACCACTTCACCATCCCCTCATCGGTTGTTTGTTTCGCTCACTTCAAAATGCCCATAGTGCGCTCAAGGATGGGCTGCAGAAGAGGCAGCTCCCGAGGCCATGTCTCCCACCAGCCTTCCTCCACAACCTCGGACCCTTCGTCTAAGGCTTCAGATTTCTGCTTTGATAGATATCCCACGACCAGAAGTGGTCGTGGTAGGGGAAGAGGGCAATTCATAACAGAAGTGCGCTCTCACCACTCCCATTCGCACATGGCTCGCTTCCGCTTCCCCTGTACTCTAGGCAATTCCTCCTTCATTGTGTCAATCACTGTAGAGTTGTGTGAGGATGTTGCGGGTTCAGGGGCTGTCAGTCCAGGGGCTCCTCTAGAACCGAGGATAGAAGACCAGAACGTTTCCTCGCCGATTGCGACTCCTTAGAGAAGGGACACAGGTGGATCTGCAATACTGGATTCGACCACCCATGTCGGCCCGAGCGCTCCAGTAGGAGGCGGTCCTTCAAGTAAAGAGGGTCAACCTTCTGAGTTTGTAGACCTAGACCAATTCGGGTGCCGCATTGATGAAGAACATCCTCCAACCTCGCATGAAGACTGAACAGGTCTGCACCTTTTGGTTTTGTTCAGCTGCTGAAGGAAGTCGCTCAATCCCCTCCGGATGCATAGTCCTCTCATGGTTTTTAGCTCCCAGAATCAGGTCTTTTTCAACTTTTTACTTGCCGGTTTCCCCTACGTGCGCGACATTCTCCTATTTGTTGGTTACTGTCTTGGTTCACGCTATTTACAGGTAAGATTTTGGTCATTGTCTTGGTACTGAGTTTTTGATTGGCTCCAATCATTCTGTCCCGGTTTCAGTTATGGTTTTCAGTTATATCAAGTCCTGAAGCAAGTCATTATGCGGGTCCTATGGTCAGTTTATCAAGCGATTTTTTGTAAGCATGTCGTCTCTTGGGCTAGAACTCTCGAGGCTTCTGCCTCTCTGTAACTTTTTTTTGTATCAATCTAAAGGTAACCCATTCAATAATATATATATATAGAGAAAATTATTGAAGTATTAAGTTTTCATTTTGATTAATTAAATATAAATATAGTTCTAAATATGATGATTTAATTATGATAGTTATTTAATTATATCGTAAATTGTAATTGTATCTATTATTTATATCAAATATTATATTTCTAATAGAGTTTAATAATTAAATTTATATAATTTTATATTATTATTTGTGTTTTTGAAATATATAATATATTATTTAAATTAATAGGTTAATCAATAAATATTTTATTTTTTATAAAAAATAAAATTTATAATTTATATTAATTATTTGAATATAAAAGGATTGCCTTTAGTGGACTTTGGAGATCCGGTGATGGCATCCGACAGGAAAATTTGAGTTAAATCTTGATTTGTATTATTTAAAATGATTTTTTAACTGCATATTTGGATTCAGCACCCTGGAAAACCCCTGGGACGCTTGGATTGTGCAGAAATTAGCTATCAAACTTGCGATTTCAATAAATTGCTGTCGGATTTTGACCGGAAAAACCCACCAGAAAAGCTTCCAACTCTTTAAAGGATTCAATTTTGTATCATGTCCCATATTCCAAAACATGGATTTTGTTAAATATGATTTGTTTTAAATTTAAATTTTCTTTCTTAATTTTTTTATTAAATTTTATTTTAAATTTATTAATTTTTTTAATTGTTATTTTATATATGAGTGAGTTTCATTGTATCACTTCTCATTTCTATAATTTTTAAAACAAAATTATCAATAAAATAAAATTACATATAGATACAAGAAAGGAATATCTATTTTAATGTTTGTCTCACAAATAGCAAGGAGCTAAAAGATTCTGGGTATGGGGAAAAGAGTTGGGTAGAAAGAAGAAGTATTGCATTGAGGAATTCAACCTTATGTGTGATCTACAACAAAATGAGTTCATTTGAGCTAACAAAAAGAGTTCATTGGAGCTAGCATTCAATGGAGGGAAAAGGTTCTTATTGCTCAATTAAGAACCAACTCGCATCAACTTGGGTATGAAAGAAGACGGTGGAAAAAGGCCTAAAGAAGCTTGGGAAGAACGGGGTATACATTTTGCAGGTTTGGAGCAGTGGAGTGGAATTGGAAAAACATTTCATTTTGGAATGTGATGTATTCAAAGACATCATAGAAAATTATGGGAATATGCTAGCATCAATTTCTTGGCATTGTCTTTTCAATGAGAGAATTGTTGGAAAGTTAGGCCAACTAATCATTAATTTGAACCAAAAAAAAGATTGAATTGCAAAAAATAAAAAACTAAAAACTAAAAATCTCATAAACTATTTTTAATCTCGTAGACATTAAAATATCATATCATTTCATTTACTTCATCAATTTAAATTAAAAAAATAAATAAATAAATAAATTGCAAAAAACAAAAAACTTATAATCTCATAAACTCTTTTTTAATCATATCATATCATATCATATCATATCATATCATATCATATCCATTTAATAGCAATAATGTCAATATGAAATCTTATGGCAACTCGTTCTCAAAATTGAATTACTTTAGGCTTTCCGTGTTTAAAACAAAAATTTACTTTTAAATTTAATGGCAATACATTTACTTTAAATTTAATGTCAATATGGAATCTTAGGACAACTCGTCCTCAAAAAATGAATTACTTTAGGCTTTCCGTGTTTAAAACAAAAATTTACTTTAAATTTAATGGCAATAATGTCATTATGGATTTGAGGTCAGCCGGTCGTCAGCCAAGCAGAAAGTGTGTCTTTAAACGCATAAAATAAATTGAAGCATTATTAAACAATATTATTAACTAAACTAGATAAATATGTGTTTATATATTTTTTAAAGGTTTGTTTTATATATATGGAAATATTATTTTAATAAAAAATTTAAAAAAAATTGATATTTATTTAAGTGTAGATTTTGAAATAAGGGTTATATATATATATATATGAATAATTATTAAATAGATGGTAGAGATTTAATTTTATAAATATTTTGAGTAATAGACAAATATCAAAGGTTGAGATTTATCTTAAAAGTTGGTATTTTCTTTTGTTATTTTAATTAAATTGATTAACTAAAAACAATGTGGCATAAACATGAGTTATGGTTTTTTAGGCATATGATATTGGTTAACAAAGTCTATGTACAACTTAAAAATCACCGCAATAAAATAAGGATGAATCTTCATAGTTAAGAATTTTATTACATGTTTTTAAATATGTAGGTGTCTAACTTTAACTAGTATATTAAAAAAAAACTATATAATAATAATAATATAAAATAAAATCCTAATTAATTTAATTTTTTTATGATTTTTTTAATCTTATACAATGTAAAAATGTTTGATGCTACATAGTCCTAAAAAAATGATATCAAATACCTTAGTAAAAATGTTTGATGCTACATAGTCCTAAAAAAAAAGATATTAAATACCTTAGCTTGATCTTTTCTCTTAAAGTATAATGTTTTTGAGAATTGGAATATTCATCGCAACATTATTATGAATCTAAATCAAATATTATTTGAATGATTTATAATTACAAAGATTCATTTTAATAAACATTGAAATGTGTAGGCTAATATATTTTCACCCCTTATCGTCACTTTCAAAGGATGGTATGGGGTGAACGTATGCTCTCCCTAGCTATATCATTGTTTCATCCTAGAAAGGGTGGATGGTGATAGGAGGTGAAGTGAATATCTGTCACTTACAACTATAACATTTAATCATCACTTGGCAAGGTACGTAATGTGTGTTTAAGGTGTGCATTTGTACCCTCCATTATGAAGGTAAAGGTGTGTCACTCCAAACCATACCATTCCTTTACCCTTGAAGAGGGTGAGAGGTTGGACTGTTGGAGGTGAAGATATGTGTTTCTACCCACCTTGACTCTTACTTAAGGTGGCAGGTGAAAAGTGATGCTGAGTCTTTTAATAACCTTTTAATCCACCATCATAAAGGTTGGTATGGGGTAAAGGTGTGTACACCCTAATGGTACTATCTCTTCACCAATTAGGAGGGTATGAGGTGTATAAAAGGTGTGCATTATACTAATGCACACTCTCACCCTGTATTCTCCATGGATATGATGTACTTTTGTGAAATGTACAACTTTGTTATCCAAAAAAATAGTGAAAAAAAAAATAAAGAAAAAAAAAATCTTTGATATAACTAATAACTAATTATTTTCCCTAATGGGAGTGCCTAACACTGATGGTGACATGTTATCCAAAAGGAAAGCATGTGATCCAAGCCACAACCCCCTCCAATGTGCTACCGAATCTGCAAGCTCATTAAACTCTATCTTCGATGTGATGCCTCTCTCCTCGCATAATATCCATCACTGAATCTACTTGTGCCAATGCCTCCAAGTCCTTCATTGGGGGTACCATCTCTAGGCTCGTTAATATGATTCCCAAAAAAAAATGGAATTCTCTTCCTTTATGTTTCCTCTATCTACCATGATGCTTAGTTGCAACTCCTCTTTTCTTGGTTCTTTGCCTAATTTCCTTTCACCGGATTTCCTCTCACCCTTGTCAGAATTGAAGGTTGATGAGGGACATGCAATGGTGGTAACAGACTTGGCTTGTTCTCTAAGGCATCATTAATTTATTCTTTGGGTTGCATTTCATTTGTCACTTGGCACCAAGATTCCTCTGTCTTGTCTATTTCTTTCTACCCTTGGTTGTTATGACACGCCAATGTGCTTGATATCATAGAGGTGTTGGAGGTTATAATAGCATTAAAGCCTTATGGGCTTGGTTTCGCACTGAAACTTCTACACATCACTATTAAACTCACAAACCCCCTGAGATCTAGCTAAGATTCATGCAACTAAGGATGAAGTGTATCATGAGAAATAAGGTGTTCTTGTCTTTGAGGTTCTGTACAATATCGTAGCTTGTACGTCTAACATAAGGAACACTAGGGCTAACAACATCATTATTTGTACACAATGGATTTATTGCGCCGAAAGGTGCTCAATAACCTAGTATGAGGGAGATGTCATCATGTAATGTTACATTTAAATATAATAAAATCATAATTACATTAGTAAATTGAAAAATAGTAATAACTACAAAAATGAAAATCATCCATACATAAATAGTCCAATTTCCACCTTAATTTGACATGAACTTTATATAGAGAGAAAGTAATTGAAAGTAAAAATAAAATAAAAAAATTACATTTTAGTATTATGTGTAATTAATTAGATTTTCAATTGATATGTAATATTTAAAACAAAAATATATTATTCAAGAAAACATTTTAGTGTGAGCTAGAAATAATATATCTTTATATAAAATTTATATTGAGAAAAATAATTAATTTAAATTTAATTTTTCTTATAATTCAACTTTCCATTGTGAGGGAGATATGTAATTTATTTCTTTTTATAATGGAGAGAGAGAGAGAGGTGTATTTAGAAATATTATGACTAGCATGTTGGCCTTGATGTCAACCTGGATCGTGATCTTATCACACTCTTAGTGATTGGCAACAGAATTATAGAGATTGACTTGAACATGTTCATGTTGATTTGGTATTCTTTTGGTGTTATGACATGTTGCAAAGGTGATGCATAGGATGGAAAAGCTCCAAAAATTCCTATCAAGGTGAAGTAGAAGTGTGGAAGAGTCATGGGCAAAGCAACTATCATTTTCCTCAAGTTAGCACATCATCGCTAGAAAGGTAACTAGAATAGAGTGATGATTGCGACATCTTCTTTGGGAGCCATGATTATCCCTGCGATAATATTTTATGGGATCCAAGCTTATCCCTACTACAATGCCTATAGGTGAAGAGAATTAAAAAAGCAAGGAAAAAACCATCGATTTCCCAAGGAATTCGTACGAGAAAGGATGATTCAACATTCAACTAATATGGTCAACAAAATCCATGAATTTTCCTGTATAAATCATAAGGATAAGATAATATAAATAGTCAAGGAGATTGATCAATCTTGGTGCACATTTCATGAGATCTATTGACACTGGCACCGACACTCCACACAATTAATTTTTTTTGTTTTGTCTTGTTCTGGGACAAGAGTAACAAGTGGGAACCACTGATTGCATTAGATCAACTAACTTTGTGTTCCTTTGTATTTGAGTTGCTATGTTCTTATCTAAAAGGTTAAAGTTTTATGACAAACTATTACAGGGCCCAGATCTAACTTTATTGAGATATCTCAAGGAAATCTTCAGATTTTTTGTTGATATGTTCTAATTTTATTCAACCATGCATAGTTCTGGATAAATTACATGTTTGTAAACATTTTTGTTTTAATAACTAGAGGTTCCTTTAGACTTATGCACACCATATGATATTCAATTTGATTTCAAGAGTAAAAACATCATATCTATTCCAGTGATAAAAAACTTGCTCATAGAGATATGACTGAATGTGTAATGATATATTTGGTTGTACACATAGAGATTAAATTATATGCATAGTTAATGAGATTGTACACCTGTAGTATTGTTAGAGATTCGAAGGCTATTTTTAATATTGTAGATATAGATCTTGGTGACTCACTATTTTAAGTGCAACACATAATCATTGTTGGAGGCTTCTTTTGTTTATAATAATTGATGGATATTCCTTTGTTTATGCACACCATATAATGATTGGAGTTTCCCTTAGTGCATGCACACCATAGTGGTTGAACACTTCCTAAATTTATCTAGTGCCACTATGGGTTTAAGACCATATGACAGAGGGTTATGACTAGCCAATGTGCCTTATGCTTCAGAGATTGTCATGAGTATATTTGAAAAAGTTGATTGACACTCATATGTTGATGACATTTATATGCTTGATTATTTGACTTGATGTTGTTGTATTGAAGGACTTGTAGTGACAGAGGTTTTGTTATGTAACCAGCTCACTTAACAGAAGAAAAGATAAATCAACGACTTAAAATTATCCTCTTCGAGGGAGGCACCTCCTTTACATTACACAAATGAAAAAATTTTGGATGATACAAATGATAAGATCTCCTTGGTATATATAGGAGTCTATGGGGTTACAATATAATCAGAGCCTACATAACAACAATAATGTAAGAGAAAAATAATAACAATAGGGGGCTACACTAACAATAATAATAAGGGGCCCCCAGATGCGGGTGAAGGGACGAGTGTCAGTGAGGAGCCACATGACAGCCATGTGCTACCTCGTGCTTAAGGTGAGCATTCAATACATTCCTCGCCGCCATGGAATATATGTACAGAGCGAGCGGCAGGCATTCAATGCAAATTCGGGTTAAATGGCGCGACTGCAAATTGCAGTTATGGCGAATAGGTTTCGAGGGATTGCTGGATTTGTTAAAAAGGGAGATGGATTGGGTTATGATGATCAGTTTGTTGTGTGCGGCTTTACCTTCCAGGCTACAGCTCTTGCTGGTAACGCCTGCGTCCACTTCATTGAAGGTTGTCACAAGCCTGAAAATTCGGTTGGTTGCTGTCTGTGTTCAGTTGGGTGGCGTCTCAAGTCTATGGGGCGTTGCTTCAACTCTGTTTCAGCATTTCTACACGCCCCCGCTGCTCCTGCAAGGATGGTCAGATGGAGGGGTTCTGCTCGGGGAAGGCCGTCTCGTCCTCCAGCCACAAGGCCCCGCCTTCACTGTTGCCAATGTCACTGCCATGGAGGGGCTAAAGCCACCCCCATCCAAGCTAGCCAATTCATGGACGCAAGCAGCCCAAATTCTGAACCAGCCCCTGCACCTGCATTCGGTTCCGCCATCTTCACCTTTGGCAGCGCAATGGACAAACCCCGCATTAATGCACATGTCTCGGTTCTATTCCTCGAGGAATCTCAGGACGACGAAGGAGGTTCGCGCAGTTTGGAGAAGCTCCCAGGTGGAAGCTCGGTCGTTGACGAGAAGAAACCTGTGGAGGCGCCTGGCCATGCTCCTAAAAGCCCTCAGGCTCAGAAGGCGTCGACTTCCAAGGAGGACACTGAGGATGATTGGGATTCCTTGCGAGAGAAGTATGGATGGTGCAGGGTGGTCGAGGAAAGGCCGGAGGAATAGCCCTCCACTGGTTCACACTCTCTTCATCCATTTCTGTTCAGGTTCTGTTTTGGTTAATGGCTATGTATTTTTTCATTTCTGGTTCAAATCCATATCTATGTCTGCTCCTGTTAATTTTGTATGGCCTATCAAGGAATTCGTTGAAATTCTTATGTGGCCCCTGCGTGGGAAGTATTGTTTTGCTCCTGTGCCCCTGCGTGGGACTACTCTGTTTGGTCTGGTACCTTTATCGTGTTACAATGGCTTTATATGGGTTGTCTGGTCTAGTCGTGATGCCCCTGCGTGGGCAGGTTTTATTCTGCGAAAGCCGAGTCCAAAGAGCCATAGTTGGCCTTGGGCATATTGACACCATGTATGTAAACTTTTCCTGTATATAATACAATAGCATAGATTTACCGAGAAAAAAAAATAATAATAATAAGGGGGATACACGAGTATTATAAGAACCTAACATACCCCTCTCGTTCAAAAAAATGCCATCATCAATGCTTGAGTAGTTCCAGATGTTTTTGTATAAAATCATCATCCTCCCATGTGGAATCTTCAATGTGTAAGTTTTTCCACTTAATGAGATGATTTGAAATTAATCGATTTTGTAGTTGTCAGGTTCTTGTTTCCGCGACTGCTTTAGGCTCAAATATGATTTTTTCTTCTTTGTCAAGTTCTAGCAACATTGTTTGAACTAGGAGATTGTCACTAATAATCTTCTTTAAGCCTAAAACATGGAAAACTAGGTGTAGTTAGGAAGATGTGAGCAACTTCAATTTGTATGCCGTAGTACCAATCGTTTGCAACAACTTGTAAGGACCATATTACTTGGGTGATAATTTATTATCCTTCTTATATTTCTTGAGGGGCATTTGTTTGTATGGTTGCAAACATAAAAATACCTAGTCACATACATCAAAACTTCTTTCACTGTGATGTTGATCTGCCTGTTGTTTCATTCGATTATGCGCCAGAGTGAGGTTATCCTTTAAGAGTTGGAGAACTTGTTGTTGATGCTCGATGTGATATTCCATTGCTTGAACCTTATAATTTTCTCTTAAATATGATGTGATGGATGATGGATGATATACATAAAGTTCCATAAATGGGGTCATTTTTGTTTCAGTATGTAAGGAAGTTTTATACCACCATTCAGCTATAGGTAACCACTTGACCCATTGTGTTTGTTTATCAGATATAAAGAAATGAATATAACCTTCCAAACATTTGTTCACTGTCTCAGTTTGCCTATCAGATTGAGGATGATAAGATGAGCTATGAGATAATTGAGTACCAAGACAAGAAAATAATTTTGTCCAAAACTTTCTAGTGATATTGGGATTTGTGTCACTTAAAATAATTTTTGGGTTTCCATGTACCTTTTGAATTGTTTCCATAAATGTAGTAGTAACTGTATCAGCTTTAAAAGGATGAGATAATACACAAAAGTGTGCATACTTGGTAAGTCTATCAATTACCACCATGATGACACTCTTTCCTTCAAACTTGGGTAAACCTATGATAAAATCCATTGAGACCTCCTCCCAACACTAACTTAGAATGGCTAAAGTTTGTAACAAACCTAGGGTCTTAATGGTCTCAACTTTATGTTGTTGGCAAACCAAACATTCTGCCACAAACATATGAATATTAGATTTAAGAACATCCCAAAAAAATTCCTTTTTGACCATGTGGTAAGCTTTTAAAATCCCTGAGCTCCCTCGTAAAGGGGAGGTGTGCAATTCCAAAATAATCTTTTGTTTGAGTTGGGAAATTTTACAAAGATATATGCGGTCTTTGTACAATAATGAATCATTTTTCCAACTAAATGTATCAAATGTATCGGGATCTTGCTGCAACTTTTGAACGAGTGTCCACACCTCTTCATCATTCTTCCATTTATCCCTTGCTTCGATTATCCAATCAAGTTGATAATAGAAATGGCACAAGGCAATGCTTCCACATCCTCATCCTTTCTTGAGAGTGCATCTACAATAACATTTTGTTTCCCATTTTTGTATATGATTTCAAAGTCATAACCCAACATCTTTGTGACCCATTTTTGCCGCTCTTTTGAAGATAATATTTGTTACAAAAATTATCTAAGACTATCATGATCTATTTTTACCTTGAAGTGTCTTCCCATTAGGTAAAGTCGTCATTGCTTTAGTGCATGTAGTATTGCCAACATTTCCTTCTCATAAATAGGTTTGTGTAAATACTTTCCTTTGATTGGATGAAATTCAAAAGCAATGGGTCTTCCTTCTTGCATTAAAATAGCACCATTTCCATTTCTTGAGGCATCACATTCCACAATAAAGGTTTTTGTGAAGTCTGGCATAGCTAAAACCAATGCTTGGGGCATTGCCTCTTTAAGATGTTCAAAGGCCTTAGTTGCTTATGGAGTCCAAGAACATGCATATTTCTTCAATAATGTTGTTAGAGGTGTTGCTATTCTCCCATAATTCTTAACAAAACTGCAATAATACCTTGTCAACCTGAGAAATCCTCATAGATGCTTTATAGTTGTGGGGATTTCCCATTCCTTAATGGCTTTAATTTTGTTAGGGTCCACCTTCGTGCCCCCATGAGATAAAATATGACCCAAATATTCCAACTCCTATACGCTAAAGAAACATTTGGAGGTTTTTTCATATAATTGTTTCTCTTCTAACAGGTTGAGCACCCTGTCAACATGTTGAACATGATCCCTCCAAGACTTGTTGTAGAGTAGTATATCATCAAAAAATACTAACACAAATTTTCTAAGGAAGGGTTTGAAAATGGAATTCATCAAACCTTGAAATATGAAAGGTGCATTAGTAAGGCTAAAAGGCATGACCAAAAATTCATAATGACCCTCATGAGTTCTAATGTTGTTTTTGAAATGTCTTCAATCTTCATTCTATTTTGAAGATATCGTGAATGAAGATCCAGCTTCGTGAATTAAATTTCTCTGTGTAATTCATCCAACAATTCATCAATGACAAGAATGGGAAATTTATCTTTAATAGTGAGATTTTTGATCTCCCTATAATATGGACACATACACCATGATCCATCCTTCTTGTGCACAAATACTACTAGAGTAGAGAAAGAAATTTGACTAGGTTGAATTATATTGGCCTCTAGCATTTCTACAACGATACGTTCAATTTCACTCTTTTGGGCATAGGGATATCTGTAAGGCCTTATGTTTGGAGGAACACTTCCTGGAATCAAATGAAAAACATGATAATGATAACGAATAGGTTGGAGTCCTTTGGGAGATTCAAATACCTTGGAATGATTGTCCAAAATGTTTTGGAGATCTGGAGAAATAGATCATTTCAATGTTTGAACCATTAGGGAGCATAATTGTGCAATTACTCCCCGTTATTCTTTATTTATAAGATTTGTCATGACATTAGAGCTTATTATCTTTCTTGGTTTCACCGTGATACCCCTTAATTCAATTTCCTTTCCTTCCCAAAAGTAAATTAAGAAAATTTCTTGAAAATCAAAAGCTATCGTCCCCAATCATTGTAACCATTGAACTCGTAATACAACATCAACACCACCCATTAGAATGGAGTGCATTTGAATATTCAATACATATTCCCCCATCTTTAACTTGATATTATGGCACTTTCCAGAGAAATTTATAGTTCCTCAATTTCCAACCATCGCTTGACACTCTAGTGTTGGATATAGGAAAAAATCCAATTCCTTAACTACCTTACAATGAATAAAATTATGGGTACTACCTGAATCAATCAACACTATTAAATTTTTCTTCTTGATATATCCTTCGATCTTAAGATTTTTAGGAGTGGTAATTTCTGTCAATGCATTACAAGATAAGGTTGGATTTGTTATAGGTCATTTTGTCACATCCACTCAAAAGGCATGGAAACTAGATCAATTAACATTGAACTTGAACACTTTGTCATTATACCTTTGCAAAGCCCTAAGCATCACCTCTCCAAAAAGTCTAAGTTTTTGGGTCAATCAACTCAAAAACATTGGTTTAGCCCCAACGCACCCTACATGTATGTCTGCTAGTCAAGGAAACGACATTGACAGGAATCTTGGTCCTTTTCCTTCTTTTGGAAATATCGATGCTCCTTATATGGAAACATTGTCCCTTCCAGACTTTAGCATTGGTTTACCAGTTTGGTTATTTTCGACCTTCTTGGTTCCAAATGTCCAAACTTCTCTTCAACCAACCATTCCTCCACCTAAACAACATCAACCTGAAGTTGACCCTTTTCTTTCTTCTCTTATTGTTTATTCATCCCTTCCTTCCTCCTCGCCTAGTGAAAGTCTTGATTCTAGTAACCAGGAAGCTAAGAACAAGAAGAAGAAGCCAGATAAGTAGGGGGGAAACCAAGAAAACATTTCTATGAATGCAACTAATGTTGATCAACTTTCCAATAAGGCTTGTAAAGTGAAATTTCCCTGCATTCTTTGTAAGGGTGACCACCTCCTTAGATATTGTCATGGTATTCTGTAGGTGATAGAAGTGTAGTCCACAGGCTCACATCAACCCTTGTCATTGGCCTATGGAGATCATGTTGGTGATAAACCATCAACTAGTGATAGTAAGGTCCATGGGAAAATGGATAAAGTTAAGTTTCCTCGTAGGTTATGTGAAGAGAATCATCTTATTCACCCTTTCCCTTGTTTGGATGAAGTGTCCAACCTATTGCAAACTCTTATTGTTCCTCAACAACGACTTCTAGTTGGTTACCGTAAAATCTCCCCCAATCCTCCACTAGTTGATAAATTGATTGATCCCAATCCATCTTGAATCAATCCCATTCTCTCTGAATGTGAATCCCATCATTACGTTCCCAACCAACCATTGGTTGACAAAATGGTTGAATCAATTACACCTTTAGTTGATCGCACTTTTCCTGCAGAGAGTGAGGTTCATAATGCTTAGGTTCTTCTTATTTCTTCAAATCCTGTTAGACAAGGGGGGATTTCTCTTGTTCCTACGAAACCCCCTCCAAGAAAACAAAGCATTTCCTTTGATTTGAATCAATTAACCAAACCTTGTCTCCCTTCTTAGATGCATTTTCATATCATAGTGAAGGATTATGATAAAAACATTTGTCACATTGTTATAGATGAAGGAGATTTTGTTAGCATTCTATCTTTGATTGCTTGGAAAGCTTTGGGTTCCCCACAACTTGTGTACATTGCTATGAATCTATTAGCTTTTAACAAAAGAAAGAGTCAACCTTTATGGATCCTTCCTCAATTTCCTATTACTTTGGAAGGAAAAACTATATGTATTGATGTTATGCTAGTCATGTGACCCTTGGATTTCTATTTACTCTTGGGTCGAGACTATGTTTATGCTATGAACATTTTCGTGTCCACATTCTTTCCAGTGATGTGTTTCCCGTATGGTGGAAAAATTGTGACTATTAACCAAAATCCATTCATTGGCCTTGATTTGATTGCCACTCATATAACTTTCCTAAACATTCCAAATATGCAAGTGGTATCCCCCCCTCCACAAGTTAAGTATGTGGCAACTTGTCCCGTGCCCATACCTACTATTGAAGAAGAGCCTTTCATTGATTGGTAGACTTGATTTGACCTAGATCCAGTAGGTGATATGGTGAATCATTTATTGGGGTATTGGAACCTGATATTTTAATTGGATATGTTGATATGTATTCCTTCTATAACATTGTTCTCCCATTTGATGAGAACCTCTTGGAAGCCATGGACTTCTGCGGGTCATGAACAAGCTCCTTAGAGCAGAGTTCTTTTTCTTGTGTTAAACTCGGTAAAAAATGAAATAATGTCCCTCAGCAAAGTTCCTTTTATTGTGTCAAGCTCGTTAAAAAATCAAACAAGTTTCCTAGAGAAAAGTTCCTTATCTTGTTTCAAGCTCATTAAAAAATGAAACAATGCCCCATGAGCATAGTTCTTTTACTGTGTCAAGCTCGTTAAAAAGTGAAACATATCTCCCTCTAGTTTGAGTCTAATATTAGATCCCGTAAATGTCGATCTCGTAAATGAACCTTCATTCCATCAACCTATTAGTAACCAATAGTCTACTTAGGTGAATGAAATAAAGCTTGGGGGACATGTGCCTAGAATTGTGTTATTATGTTGGGGGCATGAAAACCAATTTCAAGCATAGTTTTCCTTTGTTTCAAGATTGTATAAAAATGAAACCACTCTCTAGAATAGTTTTTCTCTGTTTCAAGCTTGTGTAAAAATGAAACCAATTTCAAGAATATTTTCTTATCCCTTGTGATTTCCTTTTTTATCAGCTTGATTCTTCCAAATGAGCCTAGGTTTTTTCATTCCATCATCATCATCTTCTTGGCCAATCATACACCTTCGCTTGGTTATTTTACCCTTTCCTGAGGAATCATTGTGATGAGTAGATGAGCCTTGGTTTTTTCATTCCATCATCATCATATTCTTGGCCAATCATACACCTTCACTTGGTTATTTTACCCTTTCTTGAGGAATCATTGTGATGATCAGTCTTCTTAGCTTGCCTGTTAACCTCTATGTGTTTTGAGAAGCTCCATCATGATCAAAACCGATTGATACCCCTTTATACCACTTGTTCCTCCAAGAGGAGTCCTCTTTCATATCTTTTCAAAATCCTAAAACATGAAAAGATTTTTGAGCACTTGTCTTTTCGAACTCGTCAAAGTAAATGAAAAGAATTCTTCCCAATATAAGTTTAACCCTTTTATGGATTGAGATAGAATATTTACGAAAAAGGAATACTTTAGTTGAATATGACTAAAAGGTTCTCTTGAGTATAATTTTATGCCTTTTCAAACTGAAGAGACTAAATTTATGTAAAGGAACCTTTGGAGTTTTATTTTTCGCCTCTTTTTCAAACTCTCTAAACATGAAAAAGGACTTGAGTTATATCTTCATTGGACTCATTAAACATGACGAGATCAAACCACTCCTTCTAAGGGTTCGTTAAAAATAAAATAATCAGAAGGATTCATCTGAAGGATGAACTTAACCCATTAATGGCAGTGAGTCACTCTTGAATATGACACTCTTTCACTTAATCTTCGTGATTGTTGGGTTGGGAAATATGATTGCCTTTTTGGTTAATCACACCATGTCAAAATCCTTCACAATCGGTTTTGAGTCAATGCTACCAACTCCATAAAGTGTCGTCGATATGTTCAATATAAGTCCTCCAATTGACATATGTCGCAATACTCTTAAGCCTTCATTTATGTCTTCTGCTCCTGAACCAACTCTGTATGAACATCATGCTGTCTCAAATCTTGATACTTGTTTCATGTTGTCAATGAGGGATACATCAAGGCCCTCTCGCGACAGGCCGCTTCCTATCGACATCAACTCATTATCTAGGAAGTTGACTTAGAAACTCCCTTTGGTACCTTGGAGCTTGCATACTTCAATGGAAATTTTCCTTGCTTTCAGCGATAGGTCTTCCTCATTGGCTTTCGACCAAAATATCTTGTGTGGTGTTTGACTTCAGCTCATTCATTCACACCACATAGATTTTACTATAGTACCTTGAGAGCCATTATAATTATCGATGTTTTCTCTCATGTCTGTTAACTACTTACATTATTGTCTAGTAACCATATGGTGTCTACCATGTTTGACTCTAACTCATTTATTCACATGGTTAGACTAGTACTATTGACGGACGAGGTAGAAACCCTAGATCTAGTTCCACCCATCTGGTCTACGATTTCAGGATTCATACACAATTACAAAGTGTGATGGTTATGATCATTTAGATAGTCATCCAAGCATGGGTCCACACTCTGTCATCAGCGGACAAGACTTCTTGATCTTTGTACATGTAATATTAGTTTATATGTTGAGCATGAGTATGCCTCCCTCAGCAATGATATCATGATAATAATATGTATTGTAATAGATGATGATCTCAACCAATTTGTTCTTGATCTGAACTTGTCACAAGGTAAAGCACTTCGATCCTCACGCACTTCTTTTGACTTTGTACTTTAGGGGGGAATTTGTTACAGGTCATTTTGTCACATCTGCTCAAAAGGCCTGAAAACCGAATCAACCAACATCCTTGAACACTTTTTCATTATCCCTTTGCAAATCCCTAAGCATCACCTCTCCAAAAAGTTTGAGTTTATGGCTCAATCAGCGCAAAAAAAGTTGTTTTTAGCCCCAACACACCCTACATGTATGTCCACCTGCAATGGTTGCAAGTTGAATAACTAAGCACCTGCATTGATCATCACAGGTTGCTCTACTTTGCAGATGTGATGGTTCTAGAATTTTGGAAAAATTAAAAAACTTTTTCTAATATTCTCCTTCTAGAAGCTTATAAGGCGGTTTTAACCATTTACCATGGATAGAGATCTCGAATTCCTATTTGATCCTACTCTAATGGTCTTATCTCTTATCCCTAGAGCTTATCTTCCCTCATATGTGGATATCAAGCCTAGATTGGAAAATCCTAAACTACCACTTTCACCCTATAAACTTACTGCCTCCTATAGAGTCTAGGTTATATTTTGGAGATTACTAGTGCCCTCATGCTACTTCTTTGAGCTTAAGGAATCATCGTCCATTTATGCATGTTATGAAACCAACTCACAAAAAGATAGAAAAGAGAGATAAACGCCTTAGAATTCAGCCTCTTTGACGGGGAAACCTCCTTTACATTACACAAATGAACAATTCTTGGATGATACAAATGACAAGACCTCCTTTCATATATAGAGTCTAAGGGGTCATAATATAAATCAGAGCCAACATAACAATAATAATGTAAGGGCACAATAATAACAATAGTGGCTCTTCTATGGGCACAATAATAACAATATGGGGACTACAAGAGACAACAATATAATAAGGGGGTTGTACTAATAAACAATAAGGGGTTACACTAGTAGTATAGGGACCTAACATGCCCCTCTCCTCAAAAGTGTTGTCCTCAATGCTTGAGTAGTTCTTGATGCTTCTGTATAAAATTTGTGTCCTCCCATGTGGAATATTCAGTGGGTAAGTTCTTTCCACTTCATGAGATACTCTAAACTAATCGATTCCTAGTTGTGGGTTCTTGTTTCTATGACTATTCCAGGTTCCAATATGATTTTTCTTCCTCGTCAAGTTCTGGCAATATTGTTTGAACTAGGATCTTCTGCAACTTTTGAATGATGGCCACACTTCTTCGTCCTTCTTCCATTCATCCCTTGCTTCATTTTATCCAATCTGGTTAGATAATAGAAATGTACAACAATGCTTACACATCCTCATACTTTCTTAAGAGTGCACCTGGCAAAACACATTTGCTTCCCTTTTTTGTAGACGATTTTCAAGTCATAACCCAACATATTTGTGACCCATTTTTTCTGTTCTTCTAAATATAATCTTTGTTCTAAAAAGTATTTAAGACTGTCATGATCCATTTTTACCTTGAAGTGTCTTCCCATTAGGAAAGGTCTCCATTTCTTAAGTGCATGTAGTATTGCCAACATTTCCTTCTGATAAATAGCTTTCTTGAGATGTAGCCGTAAAAATACCCAATTGCCTACATCAAAACTTTTTTCACTTCAATGTTGATCTGCCTGTTGTTTCATTCGATTCTACACCAAAATGGCGTTATCCTTTAAAAGTTGGAGAACTTGTTCTTGATGCTCAATGTGATATTTCACTACTTGAATCTTTTTCTTCTTGATATGTCCTTCTATCTTGAAAGTTTGAGGAGTGGTAATTTCTTCCAATGCATTACAAGATATGGTCAGATTCATTTCTTGATGCTAGATGTGATGTTTCACTTCTTGAACATTTTTCTTCTTGATATGTCCTTCTATCTTGATAGTTTGAGGAGTGGTAATTCCAGCCGATGCATTACAAGATATGGTCGGATTCATTTCTTCTTTCTCGATGTGATATTCCATTTCTTGAGAGTTTGAGGAGTGGTAATTCTTTCCAATGATTTACAAGATATAGTTGTAATCATTTCTTCTTTCTTTGGGGTTGGTTCATGGTGTATATCCTCTTCTTTTTATTTTTCTTGATCCTTTTCTTCCTCCTCTTCACAATCAATGTAAAATAATTTCTTCTCAGAACACTTATGACCTTTAATGTATTTGTTATCACAATTGTAACAAAGTCCTTTTGCACTTTTTTCTTCCAATTTTTTTGGTGTCAATCTTGTAGGTTGTGGAAGGCTAGGAGAAACAACACTTTCATGTTTATAGTTGTGAGGAGTAGAATTCATTGTTTCCATAATTTTGCTTTCTACTTTTCTTTCCAACCTGAATGCCTTCTCCAATGAATCAGGTTCCCAAAGACGAACCTCATGTTGAATGTTATCCTTTAAAGTTCCTACGAAGACATCAATCCTATGCTTCTCTGGAATATAATTTTCCCTTATATTCAATTTTTGAAAGTCCTCAATGTGCTCTTGCGTTGAACACTTTTGTTTGAGATTTATCAATTGGCTAAAGAAGGTGTTTCTCTTTGTATCCTCTTACTGTGCTATCATTTCCTCCGTGAAAATTGACCACGTGACAAGTGGTTTACGAGAACAAAGCCCTTTATACCATAAAAATTGATTCGGTTCTAAATAATTAGATGCAATATGTACCTTTTGTAACAGTGGTACACCATTTAGATCAAAATATTTCTCCATATGTAGCATCTAATTTACCATATCCTTGACATCAAACTTCCTCATACTGCCTTTTCTTGATTTTGAGAGCTCGAGCTTGAAATGACTATATCTTTGTAATATTGGATCTTCCAGTTCCAAAATCATGACCTGCAGCAGCCCTCTGCATCCTCCTTCCAATGCGACCAGTCTGATCGAAATTGGATTCTCCAAGAAAGAGTTATGTACAATCTCCCAAGATGACCTGACTATATACCTTTTCAGAAGAGAGAACTTGTATGAAGTGCCACGTGTCACTGGTTTGACCTTCGGATCTGAAAAATATACACAAAAAACTATAGGTTGTCCTCCTTCTGTAACTTCTTATGAAATTTCAATCAGATTCTCAGAGAGATAGTTATGACGATTTCCCCCAGGTCACCTGTTTAGGATGTAATTCGGGAGTCTGCACAAACCCTAACTTCCTCAGATCATATGTCCGAAAATATAGTGACCCAAGCTGTGAAATTTGGACCCGAGGTTTAGTTAGAATTATTCTCAAATGGGTTTGTTTTTTAGCTTCTGAAACTTCGTATCCACAACGTTCTAGTGAAAATTCCAGGATGGCCTGTATTAGATGAAATTCTGGAGCTTGCAAAAACCCTAAATTCCTCAGATCATATCTCCAAAAATATAGTGATACAAGCTCTGAAATTCAGACCCGAGGTTCAGTGCAATCTCGCCTCAAATGAGTTTTTTTTTTGCTTCTGAAACGTCGTAAAAAAAAAAATTATAGTGAAAATTCCATGATGACCTATTTGGAGTAGCGAAACACTAGAATCCAAAGCTCTGATACCAAATGTTATGAGACCAACTCACAAAAAGATAGAAAAGAGAGATAAACACCTTAGAATTCAGCCTCTTTGAGGGGAAAACCTCCTTTACATTACACAAATGAACAATTCTTGGATGATACAAATGACAAGGCCTCATTTCTATATATAGGAGTCTAAGGGGTCATAATATAATCAGAGCCGACATAACAATAATAATGTAAGGGCACAATAATAACAATACTTCTATGGGGCACAATAATAACAATATGACGACTACAAGGGAACAACAATATAATAAGGGGGTTGTACTAATAACAATAAGGGGCTACACTAGTAGTATAGGGACCTAACAATGCATTAGGTTTGAGTATGAAGGTTTGATTTGTGGCAAGGAAGGACAAGACAATTGGGTAGACATCTACAAAGTCAAATTCTATATATGGTTGCAATTCTCTCCTTTATTTATTAATACAAAAAGTACTATGTTTTCCTATACTTGTGTCATGTTGATGCTTATGTATTTCAATGTCATTCTGACTCATTGATTAGAGACATTAGTTTATGCTATGTGGATATTGTAGTTCCCTTACTTGTTTTATTCATTATTGCAAGTTTCATTTATAATGCGTGGAGCTAAAGTTGGAGCTTACAAGCAAGGAGAAGAGGAGGAATTACTACAAACTCCAGGTAGGTCTCTTTTTCGTATTCTAATCTCTTTAAAGAAAACATAGATATTTTTGCTCTTTGTTGTTCTAGATCATACCACTAGATCTAGGGAGTTCATTTTTGTCCACAAAAGTGAATTTTCCATATAACATGATTCATTTATTCTTTCTCTGGGGTTGGTTCGTGTTGTATATCCTCCTCTTTTGATTTTTTTTGTTCCTTTTCTTCCTCCTCTTCACAATATATGTAAAAAAATTATTCTCAACACACTTATGACCTTCAGTGTATTTTCTATCACAACTGTAACAAAGCCCTTTTTCTCTTTTTTCCTCCAATTGTTGTGGTGTCAACCTTGTAGGTTGTGGAAGGCTAGGAGAAACAACACTTTCATATTTATAGTTATGATTGGTATACTTCCTCGTTGCCATAATTTTGATTTCAATTTTTCTTGCCACCCTGAATGCCTTCTCCAATGAATCAAGTTCCCAAATGTGAACCTCATGTTGGATGTTATACTTTAAATTCCCTATGAAGACGTCAATCCTATGCACCTTTGGAATATTAGTTACTCTGATAATAAATTTTTGGAAGTCTTCAATGTGCTCTGCCATTGAACCCTTTTGTTTGAGATTTATCAATTGGCTAAAGAAGGTGTTTTTCTCGGTATCCTCATACTGTGCTATCATTTCCTCTGTAAAATTAAATAAGTGACAAGTGGTTTATGAGAACAAATCCATAAATACCATACAAACTGACCTGGTTCGAAATATAAAGATGAAATGCATACATTTTGTGTGTGTTGCACATCATGGAGATTAAAATATTGTTCCATTTGTAGTATCCATGTTACCAAATCCTTGCCATAAAACTTCCTCATATCAATCTTTGGAATGTGGTGGGTCATAAACTCAACATTGGATTCTCTAAAATCATAATACATATTACTTTTGTGCTCATCATTATTTTCATGGATTATGTTGTCACCACTGGGAAGCATTTCCTGGAGCAACTTTGTCAAACCTTCCTTCAAACCTTCCATTTTTGTTTTTAAACCACCCTTCAAACCTTCCATTTTTGTTTCCAAACCATCCTTCAAACCTCCCATGTCCCTTTTTATTTTTATTTCTAAACCATCCATCCTAACATTCATCATTTCTTCCTATTCATTTTTTATTACTCTTTGCGAGAGCGAAATTTGTTGCACTTGGTCCCGTAAGTTTGATATATCATGTTGAAATTCTTCCTAATCATGTGTCATAGTAGAGATTTCTGAGGGTTTAATGGGTGTAGAATCCTTTTGTTTGAGAGACATTTTAGAAGCAACTACTGATATCTATACTTCAATATGTATTTGGAATCACTTCAACTGATTTTTTAAACAAAAGTTATGCAATTTTTTACAAAAAATTACACACTTTTTTCTTACTTTTAGGAGCTCGATCTTGAAACGCTTGCAACTATGTAATTTCGTCTCTCCAAGGTATAAACTATTTTCCTCGCATATCCCTTTGAGTCTTCTTTCCAACACCACAAGTCAGACTGAGATTGGATTCTTCAAGATAAATTTATGCCCAATCTCCCACAATGTCCTAGTTATGGACTCATTCAGTAGAGAAAACTTGTACAGAATTCCACGTGTCACTATTTCAACCTTTAGCCCTGAAAATGATAAATGAAAGACTAATAATCTGTTCGACTTCAGTCACTTTTTATGAAATTCAAATTAGATTCTCGTAGAGAAAGTTATGATGATTTTCCCCAAGATACATGTTTGAGATAGAATTATGGAGCATGCAGAAACACTAACTTCTTCATACCATATCTCAGAAACTATAACGAACCAAGATCTGAAATTTCTACACAAAGTTAAACAAGATTTTAGCTCCACGTGGCCAAAATTTAAGCCTTTTGAGCTTTGTATAAAAAAAATTATAGCGAAAATTCCAAGATGTCTTATTTGAAGCAATGAAACCCCAGAATCCAAAGCTCTGATACCAAATGTTATGTAACCAGCTCACAAAACAGAAGAAAAGATATATCAACGACTTAAAAATTATCAACTTCGAGGGGCAAACCTCCTTTACATAAAATAAATGAACAATTCTTGGATGATACAAATGATAATACCTCCTTGGTATATATAGGAGTCTAAGGGGTCACAATGCAATGAGAGTCTACATAACAATAATAATGTAAGGGAACAACAATAACAATAGTGGACTTTCATGGGGAACAACAATAACAAATAGGGGGCTACACTAACAATAACAATAAGAGGGATACACTCATATTATAGTGACCTAACATGTTTCACATTGTTTACATGTAAATGCATTCAGAGATAAACACTTTGGGCAGAGGTGTTGTATGAAAGAGTGTTTGGTTGTAGTTGCTTGTTACATCTTGTAGAGAAATTGTATGCATGAATGAAAGCATATCAATGTAATCTTGATTAATGAACCAATTGTTGTAGGAATTAAAAAAGCTTGTTGATGATCTCCATGTTGTTGACCTTGTATGCTTGACGACTTGATTTGACAGAGGTATGACTGAATTTGTAGGTTAATATACTTGTTGTAGGGGTTGAGATCTATAGTGAATACGCAGTATAGAGGTCAGCCCTTTCTCACCAAGGACAAAGTTTTTATATGAAAAAGTATTTCTTTCATAGATTGTTGTGTGTAAATAGTAAGGACAAAAGTTTTCTAAGACATGGTTTTCTACTTGTCTAGAAATTTGATGTGTATGATGATCATGCTACTGCTTTTGATTTGATGATTTCCTATCTTGTCGAAAGATTGTATGTAGGTAGATTGCTTTTATTAGGATTATAAACTATGCATAGTTATCCTTGACATATTCATGTCTATGTATGGTTTATGCTAGATTGTAGGGATTGTTGGCTTGCGGAGATGTTGCAGTATTTTTTAATGTGCTTGTTGCATGGATTTAAGATCCATTAGTGAAATAAGATTGTGAATGCACATTTGTACAGGGGCTATCATTATTAAATATTATTGCAGTGAACAAAGTTCAGTTTCATAGTTTGGCAAAAGGGTTAATGTGGTAGAGTTCTTGGTTAAATGACTCATTTTATTGTAGCATTGATGCTTATATATGCTTATATTGTTAGATGTTACTTGTCATTAATGTAATGTGAAAATACATGTATGGGAGCATTATGAGAGGATCGTTGTGTATTGTTTGTTGTTGAGTTGTTGTTGCTTATTAATGTTGATGAGAAAATTGGTCTTGTGAAGCTTGATGATTCTTAGATCCCAACTTGATGAAAAATGTTGAGATTGGATTTTCGACAGAGAATTTCTTGCTACTAGGGTTTGTGTTAGGGTTTTCTATTAGATGCACATGTTGAACATAACCAAAGATTAATACAATGAATTTGATGATGATGTATGCAATTATATTGAGAATAAATTTGTATTTGTTGTTGATTGTTGCATGAATAAGATTGATAAGTAAAATGTTATATGTGGGTGCATGTGGGTCCAATTTGAAAATTAGATGAAATATGGCCTACAGGATTTGAATTTGCTGCAAGTGGATCCAATTTGAAAGATTTTGAAATGAGATCCACAAAGGGTTTAAGGTTTGGACCCCTTAATGAGGGAGTGGTAGCTTCCTTCTAGTGGTTGTTGAAGAACTTAATCAGGGAGTGGTGGCTTCATTCCCGTGGTAGTTGGAGAAACAATAAGAGGTGGTGGCCTCCAATAGGTAGGAGCCCGTGCACTAGTAGAAGTCTACGCGAATGCAATATGTAAAAGATGAATTTTTTTAATATTATTAAAAGATGACGAATACAACAACAATGATGGTTTTTCCTAATTGGGTTTTCCACCTAATATCTGGTGTCCATATGTGATGATTATGATGATGATTTTTTGATGTGTTGATTTATAATGTTCATGTTTCACATGCGTTACTTGCTTATGTATAGAACTACTATCATTCAATTAACATTATAAAGAAGATTGAAAACTTAGTAAAAGTTGAATTGTCACAAAATATTTCTAACATATATAGAGAGAGAGATAGAGAAATGTTTTCTATGAATCATAAATAAAATATTTCACCTTCGGCTATGTATATATTATAAAACAAGTGAAAAAAAAAAGTTGTTACAGTTAAAATATTTTATTACTTTGTTAAATCAAAACCAACATAGATTCATCTTAACTCTAAATCTACTAGGAGTCCATAGGAATCAAGTTTATCAAGGTGTAAACATTTTCTCAAGTTTTGCACTCAAAAAAATGCTTGCATCTTGAGAGATTTCGTCCCTCTGTGTGCTTGGTAGACCTAGACTTAAGATGGATCTTATTGATATGTTAAGTCGCGTCTAGGGAAATCGTTGGCTAATGGACACAATACATAAGACAATATCATGCATAAGTTGGAGGAGTAGAAGCTACTAGTGATGGATGTAGAGGGTCATCTTGCTCACCTAGCTCACCTAGAGGCCCTTCTATGATGCCGCAAAGACACAAACCACCCCATTGATTTGGATATTTCCTTATCTTCATGACTCACAAGGTTTTTTACTATTTGATATTTTGTTTACTCTTCTTAGATCTTTGGCATCTCTAGTGGTTGCTCTATTGGCATATTTTCCCATTTTTAGGACATCATTTTTCATTTTTAGACGATTGATGTGAGTTCTATGCACACAGTGCAAAATTCTAATTTATAATTTTGTTATTCTCTCAACTGGTTTTTCTTTTGTGGGACAACTATACTCTATTTTCACTACGTGCTTTTTGCCTTAGCTCAATTTTGGACAATGACTAATCAATAATTATTTTTTCTTTGCTTTAGTTTCCCAAGTGGCACACGAGAGACAAAAAGAAACTCATGACTTTTGTAAATTGCTGAAATATAAATGGAAACTTTAACTTACAAAAAAAACCATTAACTAATCATTTTAATTTTTAATATGATATATTGTATTATACCTCAATATTTTCATAGCAATTAAAATATTTATTGGAAACAAATCTTTATGCTTCTTCATTAAACTATAACTACCATATATCCATCTTAACTCTCAATATTTCAGAGATGTTGTAATGTCCTATTATGTCCTAAACATTTTGACTTACATTTAAAAAAAATATTAATTATAAATATTAATTAAAACATTTTGACTCGGTGAAATTACATAAAAAAAAAATAAAATTATTAATAATAAATCTCTAGATGTGATGTCCCCCGTAAATGTAAATATTTATTTATTGCATTTAAAACAAACTAGATACTAATTAAGTTATATATATATATATATATATATATATATATATATATATATATATATATATATATATATATATATATATATATATATATATATATATATATAATAGATAGATAGATAGATATATACTTACTTACTTAATCTTGATTAAATTGCATGAAAAGTGGAATGCCGGGATGATAATAGTAATTGTTTGATTAAAGTTAAATGAGAAGGAATTGTCTAAAGGGCAACAATTTTAATTCTCAAACAGTTAGTCTAGGTGGTTACCCAACCCTAACTACTTCCTTGAGGAATTTATTCCAAGGAAGGGATCAAGAGGACGGAGGCATCTGAGATCTAGGAAAGAAAAAAGAGGAATTGATTGACTGTGCTGGAAGGACAAACAGTGGAAAAGTAGTTATGCTGGAAGGACAGATAGTGGAAAAGTAGCTAAGTCTGGTTAAGACCAGATAGCACTATTGTTCAAGACAGAAGTTCTTGAGAAGAAGACCCTGTGAGGGGTAGCTCGGGGGGAGACTTAAGCGAAACAAGCGCAGGTCTCAAGGTTGGGAGGCAAGACAAACAAAGAATTAAAGTCCAGTTCAACTGGGATATAAGTGAGACAGATAAGTATAATCTGGAAATCCTAACTATTTAGTCATAGGATTTATCCTCTAAATAGCATAATGGATATGTTTTTAGGTAGACTATTTACAAGAATGAAAATTATTTATTGTTAACTCATAAAGATAGTAAAGTTGTAGATAATGAAATGATTTAATGTTAAAGACAGTAAACCTCTTGGTAATGTAAATTATTTACTGTTAACTCATAAAGACAATAAACCTATAGATAATGAGATAATTTCATGCTAACTCATAAGGACAGTAAACATGTAGTTAAGGAAGTTAGTTACTGTTAAATCATAAAGACAAAAAACCTGTAGATAAAAACCTTATTGATTGTTAAGGAATTCATAAATATAGTAAACGAAGTAGCGATGATGAACTGTAAATACAAGTATTGACTATTAAATTATTAGAGGCAATAAGTAAAACAAAGACTGTAAACCTGAGGACAAGGGAAATACAATTATCGCTATTCCTAGAAATGGTAAATAAAGTAAAGACAATCTTAAATCAAGATAGGTAAACTTATTATGGAAGTCACAAATTCAGTAGAGGAACAAAAGACTGAAAGCAACCTAGAGCCAAGTTATGTGCCAAACAGATATTGCTGTCGACACTCAGATCTGGCACAAAGGAATGGACTCGGTGTAGTTCAAAAATAAAAATAATAATATTATCCCTAGTCGTTGATTAAAAACATAACTTGGGAGTTAGGCAAGGGATGAGGAATTCTGCCTTGTTATCGGAACAAGAAATTAAATAAACCCTAGAAAAAGAAAAATAGGATGGAGAGTTTCAGGACCAACTTAGCTCTAAGAAGGCAGAGCCAAAAACTAGATTTAGTTAATCATTGAACTTAGGCAAAGAACCTTTTCAAAATAAGAAAAAGAATGCCAGATACGCCGCTAAACTGTAACCTAGGTAAATGCCATATTCAATGTGTTGTAAGTTAATAAAAAGTACAGCGCTACAAATTCAAAAGCTGAAGAAATGCATGCACAGAGAACAGAACAGAATCTACAATAATTAACATATATTCAAGACTGAAGAATCTTTAGTTCAGATCCAAAGAAGGAACGAGCACAAACAAAACTCCAAGGGAGGGTTTCTTCACATACACTTAACTCATAGAGTCTTAAGTCAAATATTACAAGTATGGCTCTGAGACTTAAAAAAAAAACAAAATATATACACAGCACCGACACCACTCAACCATTTATAGAATTTAACATATTTAGTTATCCAGGAAAGAAGTCACGAAATTATCTTTTCAATAATAACTAAAAATCCCTCATGCATACCCGGTGAGGTCTGGTTTCAGGATTAAGGATTTCGGTAGAAGGAGCAGAGACTCCAAACACTCCAGCATCTGGGCATGGAAAACCTAGCAAACAAGCATCGAGAAACAAATTAGTTTCAACGAGAATCTTAAGAAAATAGAAAAAGAGACAACAATACCAAAACCGTAGAAAAACTAGAGCATTTACCTGTCCATGCAATATACACATCAGAATCGCTTCCGGATGTAGAGATCATCTCGATAGGAAACTGCAAAAGAGAGGAAAGTTTTCAGCGCCCATGGAACCATTTCAAAACCAGTAGTAGGCACACTTCAGGAGGAAGAAAGCACAAGTGAAATCCATTACCGGAGAGGATTTCCACAGAGAACCAGAGACCAAACCTGTAAAGGGAAAACGCAACAACAGATCGGTTCCCTCATCCAAATAGAGCTTAACACTGCAGTCAACCCTCTCCATCGTCCGATTTGGGAAATTTCGGAGCACCATCGATGTTGCACTCGTATCCATGCAAGAAGAACTAGCTGGCAACTACGACAAAGGCTTCAGAGGCAGTGGTATGCAATCCAAGGGCAGCCAACCACCGAAATTAAAGACAAGTCATTGATCACCTTAACAACTATTGAACTAAGTCATGGTATGAATAGAATTAAATCATATGACTTAAGTTTCACTTAGGGTAATTGAATTAGTGTAAGGTGACTGGTATGTCATCACAAGACCTTAGTTATTAATACCATAGATCTCATATCTACGCACTGTACTGCAAAGATACCGAAATACATAAATGTTATGATAATGGTAAATCATTTTGATTATATGTTGAACGACTAAAGTATATATTGTCATATAATTATGTAATGTCATATAATTAAATAGGTAAATATTTGACTATATGTTGAATGACTAAATCAATGAATTTCCCTATATATATATATATATATATATGGGTATGCGACATGTGGTATCAGAGCACTCAGGTTACAAAACTAAGACCTATGGAAAGTAATGATTAACAGTATTTGTGATGTACACAAAGAGGTAGAAAAGCAACCAGTATGAGAAGAATGGGAACTATACCACACCGAACGGTGAATGGGACAGGAGCAGCAAATTTTCAAGAAACTAATCCTAAGGTATTGGTACAATTAGGAGAAGAGCCGCCTAACACTAACACTGCAATCTTGGAAACTGTGCAAGATTTAAAAGAGGAAATCGCTCGACTGCAGGAAGATAATGAATGGTTGATGCAAGAATAAGAAAAGATCATGAATAGTATGTTGGATAGACAAAATCAACAACAAACAATACACAGTCCTGAGCAGGAAAACATGACTGGCGAACAAGAATTTCATACTGAGAGATCAGAAACTAAAGGAAGTGAAGAGAACCAAAAAGAGGAATCCGGTAATGTATTAGAACACAACAAGCAAAAGAGACAAAAAGTAGAACTTCTGGGAGAATTTCGAAAGTTAAATCCTCCCCTCTTTGATGGTGAAAAAGAAGAGGTAGCAGAAGCATGGCTCATCAATATGAATAAGTATTTCCAGCTGTATGAATATGATCATAACTTAAAGGCTCAATTGGCATCTTTGAGCTGCAAGGAAAATCCACCATATAGTGGGAGGAAGTGAAAACAGTACATGGTGAAAATGAGCAGAGCATAACTTGGGACAAATTTCAAAGATATTTTCAGGAAAAATATCTAACTGAAAGGTTTTATGATGAAAAAGCCAAGCATTTTCATGACCTTTGATTGGGTCAATTAATTATGGATGAATTCTTAACAAAATTTACATCCTTACTACGTTATGTCCCATACATTCGGGAATAAAAGGCTAAGGTGCAACGGTTTGTCAACAGCTTGTCGTTGTTTATGAAGGAGTGTCTTGAGTTCGATAACCCGAAAACCATGGATGAAGTCATGCAGAAGGCCCAAATATGTTACCAACAAAACAAGCTAAAAGGGGAAGGAGGTAAGAGATGGAATGAAAAAAAAGGGAACAAATTTTCCTCCAACAGTAAAGGAAATAATTTTATGGTCGATAAACCCCCTAAAGGGCAGAAAAATAGAAGCTTGAACATAAATCAACCCAAATTAAAAATTCCCAATGAGACCAAGACAAATGAACAATCAGTAAGGACTGAAGTGGAGAGGGCAATTAGACTATTGGTATAGTGTTGGGGATGCGGAGGACCCCATTATGTTAAAAATTGTCCACACTACAGGGGAACCAATCAAGTGGCATAGATTCAAGAAGCATCGACAGTGGGAGAAGTGGCAAGAAGCATGCCTAAAATCAATGTTGCTCTTGAAGACCATCAAGCGGAGTACCAACCGACCATGATAGAGTTTGAAGGTAAAATCTTCAACCAAACTATGTCTATTTTAATTGATCCTGGAGTTACCTTAAGTTACATTAGTCCCAAGATTGTAGAACAATGTTGTTTGCAGACTGTTAAGTTTAAAAATCCTTGGTTAATGCAATTGGCTATGGGAGCCAAGAGAAGAGTGCTGGCCAAGGTCAGCAATTGTCCCCTACAAATAGCAGGTCAGTCTATTATGGAAGACTTGAATGTGTTTCCCTTAGGATCGTATGATATTTTAATTAGCATGGACTGGTTGGAAAAACATTGGTCCCTCATTAACTGTAAAATAAAAACTATTAACTATATGGATGAGGAAGGAATGAGACGGGAAATTCAGGGAATAATAATACCCCTAAAGTTGAGGTCGGTGACAATGTCCCAATTGGTCAAGTGTATCCAGAAAGGATGCCAGATTTATGCTATACAAGTAGGATATACTAATTCAAAAGAAAAGTCTGTCACCTTAGAAAACATACCAGTGGTGCAGAATTTTCCGGATGTATTTCCTGAAGAAATTCAGAGACTTCCACCAAAAAGGGATATAGATTTCACCATTGAATTAATACCAGGGGCTGCTCCGGTATCTTGAGCCCCTTATCGCATGAGTATACCTGAGTTAACAGAAGTAAATATGCAGTTACAAGAACTACTGGACAAAAATATATTCGACCAAGTGTATCACCTCGGGGAGCCCCGATACTTTTTGTTAAAAAGAATGATGGAACCCTGCGAAATTGTATGGATTACCGACAACTAAATAATTTAACCATAAAAAACAAGTATCCTCTACCTCATATAGACGAGTTGTTTGATCAAGTGAAGGGAGCAACCATGCTTTCAATAATTGACCTTCGCTCGGTTTATCATCAAATTAGAATCAAGGAATAGGATATAGCAAAAACAGCCTTCAGAACTCAGTATGGGAATTATGAGTTCGTTGTGTTGCTCTTTGGGTTAACTAATGCACCCACAACCTTCATGTGTCTTATGAATAGTATATTCCATCAATACTTGGATAAATTTGTGTTAATTTTTATCGATGATATGCTAATTTACTCTCGGACTGTAGAAGATCATAAAGAACACCTCCGTATTGTTTTGCAAGTTTTAAGGGAACACCATCTGCATGCCAAGTACATCAAATGTGATTTATTTAAAGAACAAATCCAATATCTTAGCCATGTCATTACTAAGGATGGAATAGTCGTGGACCCAAAAAAGATAAATACCATAATGGAGTGGTCGGTACCAAAAGATGTGGCTGAAATAAGGTTATTTATGGGTCTAGTTGGATACTACAGGCGATTCATTGAAGGGTTTTCTAGGGTAGCCTATCCTATCACTTCGGTGCAAAAGAAGGGAGGGGCTTTTAAGTTGAGCATAGAGTGCCAAAAGAGTTTTGATCAGCTTAAGCATTTACTCACCACCGTGCCCATTTTAAGAATTGCTGATCCAAATAAAAATTGTGGTTTGTATTGATGCTAGCAAGGAAGGCATAGGAGGCGTACTAAAGCGGGAAGGTAGGGTCATTGCTTATGAGTCTAGGAAGCTTAAGGAGAATGAGCAAAGGTATTCAACCTACAATTTGGAGCTGACAACAGTTATTCATGAACTAAAGATGTGGCAACATTACCTGATGGGTAAGAAATTTGTGTTAAGAACTGACCATCATAGTTTAACTAACTATTTCAAACTGTCCACTTTGAATGCTAGGCAAGCTCATTGGGTTGATTTTTTAAGGGGGTTCGACTTTGAAATTAAGCACTTAAAAGGAAAATAGAACTGTGTCATTGATGCTTTAAGTAGGAAAGTCAACTGTTTGTATGAAGTATCGTTCAGTGAAGTACAAAACACATTCAAAGAACAAATCGAGGCAACAATGCAGGATCCGAATTATCAATTTTTATGGCAGCAAGCTAAAATTCTGAACAACAAAGAACAATTGCTGGGGTATGAAGTAAATTCAGATGGCATATTGATCTATAGAGTAAGGATGTATGCACCTGACCAAAAGATTATTAAGAGTTTAACTTTAGATGAATATCATAAAGTCCCTTATGTTAGTCATCCTAGCTATCAAAAATTGATTACCGCACTCAGAAAAGAGTATTTCTAGCCCGGCATGAAGAAGGAGGTGGTTGAAATCTGACACGTTGTTTGGAATGTCAACAAGTAAAAATAGAACATCGTCACCCAGTTGGGTTGATACACCCATTACCTATTCCGGAATGGAAATGGGAAGTTATTTCTATCGATTTTATAACAGGGCTGCCCAAGTCAAAAAAGCAGAATGATTCGATAATGGTAGTAGTCGATAAGATGAGTAAATCTACTCACTTCATACCTATACAATCTACTCATAAGGCAGTGTAGATCACTAACATATTTATGCAAACCATTTTCAAGTTGCAAGACATATCAAAAGTTATAATCTCGGACTGTGATGTAAAATTTACATCAGCCTTCTGGAAAGCCTTGTTTGAAGGATTTGGCACTCAGCTACATTTTAGTATTGCCTACCACCCTCAGACAGATGGGCATACTGAAAGAGTAAACCAAGTAATGGAGGATATGCTTCAATCTTATGTAATGCAACAACTGTCTAAGTGGCAAAAGGATTTGCATTTAGTAGAGTTTGCATATAACAACAACTATCACACTTATTTACAAATGAGCCCTTTTAAAGTGTTGTATGGGCATAAATGTAGGACTCCCTTGAATTGGGGTGGCCCAGAATATAAGTTAATGCTAGGGCTTGATATGCTAGCAGAAATGGAGGAAATGGTCAAAGAAGTACAAACTAATTTAAAGGCTACTCAAGACCGACAAAAGAATTACGCTGATCGGAAAAGAAGTTTTCGAGAATTCCATGTAGGAGATCATATTTATGTTCGTGTGCGGGCCAAGAAAAGTACACTACAATGGAATGGATGCGCCAAATTGGCACCTTGATTCTGCGGTCCTTTTCAAATTTTAGCTCGAATTGGGCCAATGGTTTATCAACTTGCCTTACCTAGCCATATTTGTGTGCACAATGTCTTTCATGTTTCTGTATTAAATAAATATATATATGACCCCAAACACATAATAAATTGGCAAGATATATAGGTGATTTAGAGGAGTTGAACTCTCATAGGTCTATCTTAAATAAATATATGTGTACATAAAAATCGTTGAGCTTATTTATGTTTTGATTTCATGAAATTGACTATAGTTAATCTTGATTGAAATGCATGAAAAGTGGAATGTCGGGATGATGGCAGTAATTGCTTGGCTAAAGTTAAATGAGAAGGAAAGGGTGAAAGTTTTAATTCTCAAACAGTTAGGTTGGGCGGTTACCCAATGCTAACTACTTCCTTAAGGAATTTATTCCAAGGAAGGGATCAAGAGGATGGAGACATTTGAGATCTGGAAAGGAAAAAAGAGGAATTGATTGACTGTGTTGGAAGGACAGACAATGGAAAAGTAGCTAAGTCTGGTTAATACCATATAGCTACTATTGTTCAAGACATAAGTTCTTGAGGAGAAGACCATGTGAGGGGTAGCTGGGGGGGAGACTTAAGCGAAACAAGTGCAAGTCTCAAGGTTGGGAGAGAAGACAAACAGAGAATTAAAGTCCAGTTCAACTGGGATATAAGCGAGACAAATAAGTATAATCAAGAAATCCTAACTATTTAGTCATAGGATTTATCCTCTAAATAGCATAATGGATATGTTTGTAAGTAGACTATTTACAATAATCAAAATTATTTGTTGTTAACTCCTAAAGAAAATAAAGTTGTAGATAATGAAATGATTTAATGTTAAAGACATTAAACCTGTAGGTAATGTAAATTATTTACTGTTAACTCATAAAGAAAGTGAACCTGTAGATAATGACATTATTTACTGCTAACTCATAAGGACAGTAAACCTGTAGTTAAGGAAGTTGGTCATTGTTAAATCATAAAGACAAAAAACCTGTAGATAACAACATTATTGATCGTTAAGGAATTCATAGAGTCAGTAAACGAAGTAGCGATGATGAACTGTAAATACAAGTATTGACCGCTAAATTCTTAGAGGTAGTGAGTTAAACAAAGACTTTAAACCTGAGGATAAGGGAAATACAATTATCGTTATTCCAAGAAATGGTAAACAAAGTAAAGACAATCTTAAATCAGGATAGGTAAACTTATTACGGAAGTCACAAATTCAGTAGAGGAACAAAATACTAAATGCAACCTATAGCCAAGTTATGCGCCAAACAGATATTATTGTCGACCCTCAGATTTGGCATAAAGGAATAGATTGTGTGTAGTTCAAATAGATAAAGCCGTTGATTAAAAACATAACTTGGGAGTTAGGTAAGGAACGAGGAATCCTGCCTCATTATCAGAACAAGAAATTAACTAAACCTTGGAAAAAGAAAAATAGGATGGAGGGTTTTAGTACCAACTTAGCTCTAAGAAGGCAGAGCCAGAAACTAGATTTAGTTAATCATTGAACTCAGGCAAAGAACCTTTCCAAAATAAGAAAAAGAATGCCAAAAACACCGCTAAACTGTAACCTATGTAAATGCCATATTCAATGTGTTGTAAATTAATAAAAAGTACAACGCTACAAATTCAGAGGCTGAAGAAATGCATGCACAAATAATAGAACAAAATCTATGATAATTAACATATATTCAAGACCGAAGAATCTTTAGTTCAGATCCAAAGAAGGAACAAGAACAAAACATAACCCCAAGGGAGGGTTTCTTTGCATACACTTAACTCACAGAGTCTTAAGTCAAATATTACAAGTATGGCTCTGAGCCTTAAAAAAGAAACAAAATATATACACTGCATTGGCACCACTCAATCATTTCTAGAATTTAACATATTCACCTATCAAGGAAATAAGTCATGAAATTCTCTTTTCAGTAATAACTAAAAATCCCTTACGCATACCCGGTGATGTCTGGTTTTAGGATTAAGGATTTCAGCAGAAGGAGCAGAGACTCCAAACACTCCAGCGTCTGGGCATGGAAAACATGGCGGACAAGCATCGAGAAACAAATTAGTTTCAACTAGAATCTTAAGAAAATAGAACAAGAGACAACAATACCAAAACCATAGAAAAACTGGAGCATTTACCTGTCCATGCAATATACACATCAGAACCGCTTCCGGATGTAGAGATCGCCTCGATAGAAAAATGCGAAAGAGAGGAAAGTTTGCAGCTCCCATGGAACCATTTCAAAACCAGCAGTAGGCACACTTCAGGAGGAAGAAAGCATAAGCGAAATCCATTACCGAAGAGGATTTCCACAGAGAACCAGAGACCAAACCCGCGAAGGGAAAACGCAACAATAGACCAGTTCCCTCATCCAGACAGAGCTTAGCACTGCAATCAACCCTCTCCACTGTACGATTTGGGAAACATCGGGGCACCATCGATGCTGCACTCGTATCCACGCAAGAAGAACTAGCTGGAAACTACGACGAAGGGTCTAGAGGCAGTGGTACACAGTCTAAGGGTAGCAAGCCGCCCAAATTAAAGACAAGTCATTAATCACCTTAACAGCTGTCGAACTAAGTCATGGTATGAATAGAATTAAATCATATGACTTAAGTTTCAGTTAGGGTAATTGAATTAGTGTAAGGTGAGTGGTATGTTATCACAAAACCTTAGTTATTAATAACATAGATCTCATATCTATGCACTGAACTGCAAATATACCGAGATAAATAAATGGTGTGATAATGGTAAATCCTTTTGATTATATGTTGAACGACTAAGGTATATATTGTCATATAATTAAATAGGTAAATATTTGACTATATGTTGAATGACTAAATCAATGGATTGCCCTATAATTCAAAAAAAACAAAACAAAACAAAACAAAACAAAAAACAAAAAACAAAAAAACAAAACAAAACAAAACAAAAAAAAACAAAAACAAATAAATTAAAAAATTATAAGTATGTGACACTAGAACTACAAGCTATTCACAACATGGGGGATTTAAATTTTGGATCTCTCTTTAAGGACTCATGTTACTTCGATCACCACTTACATTACCCTTCTCTATTTTTCATTACATTTTTAATTTAGTAGACATTCTTTTTTATTATTACTCCAAGTGGCATTATACATATTGCAATAAAAAGTTAAATTTGAATCTACAACCTTAAATTTCACAAAAACTTCATGATCAAGCTCTTTAAAAACAACCTATATTTATTTTAAAATCTAAAAAACTTGACTATTATTAATAATTCTTGAAATATCAATAATTCACTCATATTTTTACAGAATTATTTAAATTTAAATAATTTAAAAACATATTACAATTTTAAATAAAAATCATTTTATTTTTAATTAAACAGTTCTAATAATAATAATAATAATAATAATAATTTATAAATTAAATTTAACTTCTAAGCCATATTTAAATTTTCCATTTAAATTTTAACTGAAATTTCAACAAAATTTAACAAATGAATAAAGTACATTCAATTTATTTTCTCATATTATTTAGTTTTGCATTAATTTCTTGTTTCTGAACTTAGGTCCGAGATGACTCGTAACTTTTAGGTGGACATTTAATGGCTTTTCCTATTTCATACCCTATAATACATGGGGCCGGTATAAAGCGATACAACAAGCCGCTATTTTTTTTCTCTCTCATCACCTAGGGGCCTGTTATATCGCCTTATACCGGCCCCATATCAGACCGAAGTAAACTTCATATAGAGTATGAAATAGGAAAACCCGACATTTAATAACCGGTAGTTTGTTAGTTTTATGATGTGAAAATAAAAGACGTACACAAAATGAGAACATCTCACCAAAACAATTTGTTAAATTTAACAAATGAATAAAGTACATTCAATTATTATTTCGTTTTGCATTAATTTCTTGTTTTTGACCTTAGGGCCGACATGACTACGAACCTTCATGACCTCCAGGTGGAATTTAATAACCAGTGGCTTTGTTGGTTTTATGATGTGAAAATAAAAGACGTACACAAAATGAGAACATCTCACCAAAAGGAATTTGTTAGTTCTGTGATGAGACATAAAGCTTACACTCATAATTATCACATCCTTGTTTTCTTTGAAAACAACAATTATGTACTTATCAAATCCCTGAATGTAAACAAACAATATGTAGTGGCTTGAATCTCCATCCACAAATATGAGATTTTTATTGGATAGAAATTTAGATTCTATCACATATAGAGACAAGGTCGATTCATTTAACATATATTATTATTATTATTTTACATATATTATTTTATTTTGTTTTAAAATTTATATTGTGAGGTGGAGGGTGAGGAGAATAAGTAAATTTGTATTATTATAATAATTTTATATATTTAAAAGTGAAAGCTTTTATTTATTCAATGTCAGAGTTTCAAGATTGGTGTGAATAAATGATTTTTGATGTATCAAATAAATAATTTTGAAATTCATGACATGTATGTTGTTTTATCAAGATTTTAATAGGATGCGTGTAGAGTTGGAGGAGTTGTTGGGAAAGTTATGGAAATTCCAGTTATATTTAGTAAAAATTTGGCAAGAATTTTTGTAAATCCAAGTGATAGTTGTTAAACTTCAAAATTTTAGGTGTATTAGACGTTTTTGATAGCGTTGAATCTATTTCCACCATCAAAAACATGATTCAAACACTGCCTTTACAAGATTTTTTGAATTTTTTTTACTCGAATTCCGATTACTTTTAAACCGCCAAGCAATTCAATTCCTCCGCGTCGTTAAACCACTTCAATATGATGTTTCCAACATTAAGTTTGTCTTGATCTTCTTAGCCTATAGGAGATGCATTGTATCTGGGCTTTTATTGTTCATGCAAGAATATATAAATGCAGTAGTCTATAAGGCGACTTTTTGAAAGTCTTTCCGGCGGATTTTTCTGGTCAAAATCCGGCAGCAATTCATTGGAATCCCAAGTTTGATAGCTAGTTTCTGCACAATCAATGACTCCCCGGGGTTTTTCAGGGCGCTGAATCCAAATATGCAGTTAAAAAA
>APFE030579492.1:52543-97889 GCA_000404065.3 Pinus taeda
GAAATTATAAATTATATTTTATAATTATTGTTATTATCGATATCTCAAAACTCATAAATAATTTTTATTTTTATTCATCACAATCATAAAATAATAAATTATCATTATTTATTCTGATCAACCCTAATCTTAAAATTAAATTATTATTATAGTGAAGTAACCTTCTCGGAGGGAATAATTAAGACATACCCTAACACACCGCCAAGAACCTATTGTCATTATCGGACACGGCCTAAATTCTTAGTCTTTAGTGCACGTTCCCACATAGAAATACTTTTTACAAGCCACACCTTCTTGTTTCGAACCCATCCTCCACATAAGCATACGGACTAACAGATCTACATACTGTAGAGAACCAATTGCAGGAACAACAGCCCTGAGTTTTCATATGCCGAGCGACCGACGTAGTCGAATTTGTTCCATTGCCGCCTACTGGTAGGGATAAACCCTGCTCATTGAGCTTACTTCTGGCCGAATTTGACGATCGTTAGGTTTCTCCCTGGAGCAGAACCTTTCTTCGTACAAAGAATCGATTGCGCAACCTTTTTTAAACTCTTTTGCTGGAAATTTTCAGTTAAGACTTCTGACTTTGTGCATGTAGAAAACCTTTCGTTCATTAAAATGTCGCATGAATTGCACACTTTCAGGTAGTTCAGAGGACACGAATGTAATTTTCCTCATGAAAAAGCTTTAAGTTTTCCTTGACTTTAATTTGTTTAAATTTTGGAAGCTTAAGGATTTAGTGACCAAATTTGAGCAGCTCATACATTTTTTATGAAATTTTTGAAAGCTGGAATTCTTCTGTTCTCTGCCTCGATGTTGATTAATTAAATGCCGATTACTAAAGTATCCACAGAATTTTAATTTTCAGGGAGCTTTACCTCTGGCCAGCTTCAAAGATTGTTAAATTTTGAGAGGGCAGAACTTTTATTCGCAGAAAGAATCGATCGCACAACCTTTGGAAAGCTCGCTTGCTTAGAAATTTTCTGGTAAGACTGACTGCATCTAGAAAACTTTTCGTTCCTTAGAATGTTGTATGAATTGAATGTTTTCATCAGGTTCAGAGCATACGAAAATTTTCTTACTGGAAATCTTTCAAATTCTTACTGGAAATCTTTCAATAAATTTTACTTAGATTTAACGCTCTTTGAATTTTGAAGAACAAGAATTTAGTGATTGTAATGTGTTGGCTTGGGGTAACCTGAGAAGATCAAGAATATTTCTTTGTTTGTTTGTTTGTTTTCTCCGTTTTTTATTGTAAAACTTGAAAATAGAATTTTCTCGGACATTCTACTCCCGAATTCAAGGTCTGTTACTGGAAAAACGATTACTATTTGTGATAACGGCAATTTAGACATACTGCTTTTTATTCAATGTTCCCTAGGTAGATCTAGAAGGTCTACCTTGGCGCCATCTAAGGTCTGCTTCTAATGAGCATTTGGGAATAATAGACCCGGGACCGGAATTTAGAGCTCCGTAATATGTAATTACTGCATTTAAATTGATAGCATCTCGGAAGCAGTCGGGAACTGCCTGAAACAATCGTTTTGTAGAGAGAGCGAAGAGTCGTGCTGCTTGTCCGAATAGTGTTTCAATGTTAGTAATGTACATATTTTACATTCTTATGTAAAATAGAGATAATGTTTGCAGATATGTTTATTCTCGACAATTCATTGAAGCCTGATTGCATGCTATGAGTGCCACTGGAGTCAAGCCCTTCCAGATACTAATCATAGCCTTATTTACCTGTTGATCAGATACAATAAGGATTATCCTACCAGCAACATTTATTAGTTGTAAGGAAAAATTTGTGAAAGACAAGTAGTTTCTGATTTTGGATGGATTCTGACAAATAGTTGCCTTGGATGTTTCCACATGTCGCTGTATGCATTTGCCCTTCAATTGTACAAAGATTTCCCTGGTTTGGCCCTCGACGGCATTTAGCCTTTCATAGTAGCTGACTCCATATAAAACAGAGTACGAAAATTGTCTTCATGTTTTTTTTTATTGAAGACCTTTGTTGCTGACAGAACGCTTACAGAGTGTTGCTGATTTTGGACAAATTTTACAAAATGAATAGTTTGTAATGCCATACGCCATACGCCATACTTGTTACATGTTTCACATTACGCTTCTAGTGCTTCTTAAGTGTGCATATAATTGAAAATTCTAGGCATTTTGCTGGGTCTCGTTTTCCTCCGGGTTTGGAAGGTCTGGAATTGACATCTTCCCCTGCCCTTTCTGCTCCTTCCTCTACTATCTGAGAGTGTAAAAATATTCCTGGAATTTCCATCTTTATCAGTGTAGCGTTGTCTTTCCCTGACTCTGGTTTTTATTTCCGTGCACAACTCTGCTTGCTTAATAACGAGTCTACAATGCGGAATTAACACTTAAAAGAATCGAAAAATAAAACTTTAATGCCCAATAAATCATACCTCCAGTCATTGATGCTACTTTAACACTTAAAAGAATCGAAAAATAAAACTTTAATGCCCCATAAATCATACCTCCCGTCATTGATGCTACTCACTCTGATCTTGACGCAGTCCACTTCTACTCAGCGAATCAGAAAAACAGTAGATCACTATGTGGGCACGTTAATACCATGAACTCAATTGCAACTTAAAAACTGGCTGCTTGAAATTGTACCCCTGCTTATTGAAACAAACAAACAATACCAAAACCGGTAGTCTCTCTAAAATGTGGGATCTATTCAACACATTAAAGGATCAAAATGCCATTGAAATGCTCATCGGATACCCAGAAAACAAAACAGTTGCGCACAATGCTTAGGACAATCTGAGCAGATTTCATGCTGAAGGGATTGGCAGCATTGTAGAAATAAACAACGAAGAACCCCTTCGGCCTCTAAAATGAAAACCCATAATAGTTAGAGCCTTGAAATGGGCATTGAACAAGATGGGTGAAATCGCTGAATTGGGTAACCGTTTGTACTCATGGAGAACAGGCTGGAAAAAGAGACAAGCAGAGAACCCAAGATCACCGTGAAGGCTTTGCAAAAGTTGAGGAACTTGTTTAACTCATGAAATGATATGCGGCCTTTTGAATAACATTGATTCGTATTTCCTCTCAGAAGATTTGAAATACGCCTGCAACCAAAAGAAAAGATTATATAAAGACAGGCAGATCGTTCCCAAATCTTATTTGGCACTTCCAAGTTCTGCTCGCTCTAACTTGATGGTGTAAGCCTGAAGGAGATTGAGTTAGTGAGCTTGAGGACCAAACATAAGTATATATAGCCAAGCTTCCTTCAAGCCACTGTTGGCTATGTGTCAAGTGTTTCACAGATCATGGTAGAGAACTCCAGAGGGAGTAATGGACCACTCCAGAAGCTCCCAACAAGAAATTAATTAACTGCAGTTGATTTCCGTAATTTTAGGAAATGACTGCAGTTGGTTTCCCAAAAGAAGGAAATCACTGGCAGTTTGTTTTCCGTAATTGACGGCGGCCATTGGGAGCCGTGAAAGGAGCTTAACATTCTCCTACTTGGTCCATACTTCCAATCTTAATGTCTCATCTTAAAACCCATTGATAATCTGTATTAAGTAATAGATACATGAATCATGGCGACAAGTCCTTTAATGACAAGTATTATCTTCCATGTATTACTATGTATTTATTTCTATCATAATTTATGTGGCAACAATTTCTTAATGAATAAACCCTATGTTTATTCTTGGTCCTACACAGATGAATTTTCTCAAATCAAATTGAGGTGCACATAAATATGAGAAAAACATCACAATAATTAAGAATTTCATTAAAATAACATTGTCCATACAATGAGAAACTACATAATGGAACCAAGTCCCATATTCATTACATAATCCTTGAATTTAAACGGTGGCATGCCCTTAGTCAAAGGATCAGTGATCATCAACTCAGTGCTAACGTGCTCAATGACCACTTTCTTTTCTTTAACACGTTCCCTTATAACTAAATACTTAATGTCGATGTGTTTATTTCGACTCCCACTTTTGTTGTTTTTAGCCATAAAAACAGTAACTGAATTGTCGCAATATATTCTCAATGGCTTAGAGATAGAATCCATAATTCTAAGCCCAGAAATGAAACTCTTAAGCCATACACCATGTAAAGTAGCCTCAAAATAGGAGACGAACTCGGCTTCTATAGTGGAAGTGGCAATCAAGGTCTGCTTGGCACTCCTCCATGATACAGCGCCACCAGCCATCATAAAAATGAATCCTGATGTTGATTTGCGTGAATCAACACATCCAGCAAAGTCAAAATCTGAGTAGCCAATTACTTCCAAATTGTCCATCCGTCTATACATAAGCATGTAGTTTTTGGTTCCTTGAAGGTACCTCATTACTTTCTTTGCAACTCTCCAGTGGTCTAAACCTGGATCACTCTGATATCATCCCAACATTCCCACAACAAATGTAATGTCAGGTCTTGTGCAGACCTGAGCATACATTAGGCTTCTGACAGCAGAAGCATATGGAATGTTCTTCATTTGTTCCCTTTCAAAGTCGTTCTTTGGGCATTGGTTCAAATTGAACCTATCACCCTTCACAATGGGAGCTACACTTGGTCAACAATCCTTCATCCGAAATCTCTCTAAAATTTTATTAATATAGGTTTTCTATGACAGATCCAAGATGCCTCGAAATCTGTCTCTATGGATCTTAATGCCAATGACATAAGATGCCTCACCCATAGTCTTCATATCGAAATTTTTAGAGAGGAATTGTTTCACCTCATGCAGCAAACCCTTATCATTGGTTGCTAGCAAAATGTCATCCACATATAAAACAAGAAAACAGATTTTACTCCCATTAACTTTTAGGTATATACATTGATCCAGTAGCATAGTCTATGTCCATCCACCCCAAATGAAGGAGAACCCTCCCCTTCCAGACCTTATAGTTATCTCCCTTAAGTTCAGGGATATCACAACAAATTTCAGAGAAATTTGCAGGTTGTACAGCTGCATAAAATTAAAGATCACATGCTTATGTTAAATTTGAGGCCTAAATAAAATTTCATGCTTTATCAATGTAAACCATGCTTTTTTTTTTACAAAATCGGTTGCTGTATTAGTGGCTGAAAAAGATAAGGGAGTCCTGTCTCCTTAGATACATTGGATGCCAATGGCAGATTTGATCAAGAGATTTACAAAAAGAGAATATCTTCTTGATCCTTTTCCTACTGCTTTTGCAACTACCTATGACTTGGCAACTATAGATTCTTACAAATTTAAACATCAAGAAAAGACATTTGCAGAACATTTTAATCTATGACTATATGGCGAATTTGTCTTGCGATGGACTCCTCTGGCTGCTTGTCCACTCCTTCCTGCTTGGCACTCGAAGAACTGGTTGCGACCGTATTTTTCTTTCCATCATGTATTGCAGGATGGAGATCGATTCTTCTACATGACTACAACGATTTGAAAGCTGGCGAAACTGTTCTTGCAAAGAGGAGACTCTGTGCAAGAAAAGATCAATTTCAGCCCTGTATTTTTCATTCATGATGCGGTTCTGGTCTTCAATCCGTCGATTCTGGTCTTCTAACCGACGATTCTGCTCTTCAAGTCTGGATTCTAGGATCCTCTGCTGCTCCTCCAAAATGGACTGCTGAGTCCTAACTTCTTCGAGCTCGGCTTGTAGATCTGCGCAGTGCAAACAATCTTCACTGCGGGCCATAATAGCTATAGAGAGATGGCTTGGGGCTGGGGAATAAATATCAAGTGGAAAGGTGGGGCGCTCTGAGGCGATATGCGTGGGAGCCAAGAAGGGGGCACTGAGGATTCTGAGGGGCGCCGCCAGGAGTCTGAGATTCCAACAATTACAAAGATTGCAGAGGAGAAAGCCAAGAGTGCAGCGCAGCAGGGGATCCTGGGCGATTTTATAACAGATGACGTCGCTGATTAATCGCTGCTGAAGCAGCCGCTCAGAGAGACAATGATGAAGGTCAAAGGGTCCTTGCCAATGATAAGAGGCACTGTAAATGCTGAGAAAAGAGACAGTAAACCTGAAGAGCAAGAGGAAACAGAGGGTGTCAATAAAGGAGCAAATTACGCTGCAGGAGAGATATAACTGGGGGGAGTTATGACGAGCGAGGCAATAAAGGCTCAACTGAGACCGCTTCGAAGGCACCGAAAGAGTGAAGACTGAGTGCGCAGGCACTCTGCAGAGGGGGGAGAAGGGACTCCTGGGATGGAGGACGCAGCAGCTCAATAGAGATTCGAAAATAGGAACATACAACTGAGTGCTGAGAAGCTGGAGGGAAGGGATAGAAATGGCACAATGCAAGGAGAGAGACCAGATGAGAAAAGGACAGATCACGGGGAGAGTGTTGAGCTGCAAGAAATCCTGTTTTAGCCTACAACTGGATCTTATGCCGCTGTCGATTAGATTGTCGATATTACATAAGGAGAAAATTGTTACCTGATGCTTTGCAACAGAGATGCAGAGATTCGTCCTATTGCCAGTCCGAATCATACATGTCTCGCACGCTTCATCAAAGGTGCTGAACGAGACGCTGCTGATGGATTTCGTCTTCATGGAATCGGTTGATTAACCTCAGAAGAATTACATCTAAGGGTGCCAACTTGCCTTCCGCATGCTTTGTTGGCTCTATCGTCCGCCTCCTTATTTAGATTGCGGAGGATATGGAAAAATTGAATCTCTTCAAAATTCTGGAGAAGGAGCCGGTTACGAGAAATGACTTGCTGCAACATGGTGTTGGGTGAGTTCCGATGATGGATCATTAAACGAGTGATGATTGAGGAATCCCCAAATACCTTAGCTCTTTTGATTCCTAGATTGCCCAATTGAATGAGGCCTTGATACAAAGCCAAGGCTTCAGCATTGTTATTTGTTACCTTACCTAAGCTCCACTCATAGCTGAGAATATGTTCCCCATTTTTATTAAGGATTAGACCCCCTGCTCCGGCTATGCCTGGATTTGATTTGGAGGCCCCATTGAAGAAAAGAGAATGGCAGTTGTTCCTTTGTGTCCAAATTTTAAAATCTTGCTCTTGAAGTCTAATTTCCCATTGTCTGTTCTGCTTTTTGTTCATGGTGTCCTTCGTTAAGCTACCTTGGATATGATGTTGCCTTTCCAAGATATAGCTGATAAAGGTTCGTTCCTCCACTATGAAATCTGTTGCTTTGATTTTCCCTGTGGTATTAATTGCAATTGCTTCCTGGGCCAGGCTTTTGGCTTTGATACAAGTTATTCGAACATTGGGAGTTTTATCTTGAAATTTATTTTTTTATTTTTTTTTTATTTTTTTTTCTCTGGCTAGCCAGATTTGCCACAACAGAGTATGAGGGAGAGTGTCCCAGACTCTTTTCGCCAAGCTGCTCCTTTTTTCTCTCCAAGGGCAGCTTTTTTTCCAGATATGAATTGTCTCAGCTATGCTATGTTGAGGATTCCAGGTTGGGTTGCCAAGAGGGGATAGCTTTCTCCAACATTCACTGGCAAAGGGGCACTCTACAAATAAATGATGCATTGTTTCTTCAGCGTTGCAGCAATTGGGGCATCTTGAAGGGCCGTTGATTCCTCTTTTAATTAAGTTCTCTGCTGTAAGAATTTTGCCCTTTAGGAGAAGCCATATAAAAAATTTTATCTTTGGAAGGGCTTCTGTTCTCCAAACAATTTTCCAATGATTCCACAGGGGCATCTGGAAGGTGTTGTTGCAGATGTAATGATGGCCTGATTTTATAGTATATATAGATCCTGAGGGGTCCCAACGGAAGCTGTCAACTCCATCTTTTTTAATTGGGGCCTTGTTATGGAGATGCTTCTTAAGGGAGCTGAGGCTGGCTTCTAGAGCTGTAGGAATGTCTGGAAAGGACCAACCCGTCCAAGCGTGGGAGCAAGGATCCCAGTTGGAGATTTGGTCCAGATTGTGAAGGCCTTTGTTGTTGAGGTAGTTAATGATGGGAGCGACTTCCTCATTCGTTTTCAAAGGAGGGAATCCCATGATCCTATCTGAGCCAAAGTTGATGCTTTCCCCCCCCAGGAACCTTCGAAGTGTTTTTCTTGAGGATATGAAGGGCTTTCTTGCATAGTCACTAGATTTTGGAGGATTCTTTGTTAGGTATGTTGGAATCAAGAAGCTTTTGTCTGGGAGAGTTGAGGTATTTGGTCTCCAACACCTTTTTCCACCAAGCTACGGGTCCAGTTATTAACCTCCAAACCATTTTCACCCCGAAGGCTAAGTTGAGGATTTTTGGGGCTCTGATTCCTAGGCCCCCTCTGTCTTGAGATTGGATAACATTTTTCCAATTTACCAAGTTGAACCTGCTCTTTTCTTCTTTCCCCCCTGCCAGAGAAAATGGCGAAGGGCGACTTCCAGTTTATGATGGAAAGTGGCAGGAGCTTGATAAAGAGCAAAGCGGTAAAGAGGAAGAGAAGTTATACCTAATTTGAGGAGGATGAGTCTGCCTGCAGGATTGAGCCAAAGTGTCCCCCATTGCTGAACTTTTCTTTGTACTTTGTCGATGATCTCGTTCCAGGTCTCCGCCTTCAGAGGTCCCAAACTCACTGGCATGCCTAAGTAAGAAAAATGCTCCCATTCCATTTTATATGTGACACCAAAAATGCTAGCTATATTGTGAACCGCTTGATTTGCTATATTCCATCCATAGACACAGCTTTTATGAAAATTTACTGCCCCTCCTGAGTACTCCATATATTGGTCAAGCAGGTTCTTAAATCGCCTTGCAATAGTTGTCGATGCTCCCCCAATCAGAAGTGTATCGTCTGCGAATTGAGGATGATTAATGTTCTTGACTCCGTTTCCATATTTGATTCCGGTTATGAGACCCACCCTTCTGTTATGGTCCAAGACTTTACTGAAAGATTCTGCCATGAGAATGAAGAGATAAGGGGATAGAGGGTAGCCTTGTCTGAGGCCCATGGAGGATTGGAAGGCTTCACAAGGGCAGCTATTGATCAGAGGGGAGATCCATGGTCCAGAAATGCAGGCAACAATAGTATTGATGAAAGAAGAATCAAAGCCCATCTTTTTTAGGACAACGAATAAGAAGGAATGCCTTACTCTATCAAAGGCGTTTGCTAAATCAAGTTTTAGCACAAATCCTTTCTCCTGCCTAGAGAGGCTTGGGTGGATGGCTTCTTGAACCAAAATGATGGAGTCATGAATATGTCTATTGGATATAAAGCCACCTTGATTTTCAGATATCAGAGAGGGAAGAGAAGGCTTGAGTCTCATGGCTAAAATTTTTGTGAAAATTTTATAAGAAGAGTTGCAGAGGGATATGGGCCGAAATCTGGAGAAGGAGGTGGGCCTATTCTCTTTAGGTATGAGAGCAAGGAAGGTGGAGTTGGTGAATCCTCCCATTTTTCCTTTCTTTTGCACCCATCTGAGCATCTTTGCTAGATCTTTCTTAATCAGACTCCAGAACTCCTTGTAGAAGCAAATGGGAAATCCGTCAGACCCAGGTGCCTTGTCTGGTTGTAGAGTCCAGATTTTTCTTTTGATCTCCTCTTCATCAATTTCACGGTTTAGCGTGTCATTCAGCTCCTTGGTGACGCCCTTGGGTAAATACTGAAGCAAGTCAAAGTAATCTTCCGCTCCTTGGGTTTCAGTGAGAAGATCCCTATAGTGATTGGAAGCAGCCTTCTTTATATCCTCTTGATTGATGTACCTGTTCCCTTCGTTGTCTATGATTGAGTTTACATTATTCCTGATCTTTCGAACAGTGGCTTGTTTGTGGAAATAGGCTGTGTTTTTGTCTCCCCCTTGTAACCATAATTTCCTGGATTTGATCCTCCACTTAATTTCTTCCTCTCTGTTGACATGCGTTAGCTGCTCATGCAATGCGTTCTCCTGGTCTTTGTATTGTTGGGAGAGACCATGCTCCTCTATCTTAGTTTGCACCTCTTCTAAATCTTTCTTGACTTTCTTTTTTGTCTCCTCTGGTTCCTGATAGCAGTCTCTGGCCAAATCTTTAAGAACCCTCTTGACATTCTTGATTTTGGTCTCCCATATGTAACTTGGCGACCCCTCCACATGCTGTCTCCATACAATCTCGACAATCACTCTGACTGTAGAATTCCGGGTCCATAACGGGCTAAATTTAAAGGGGATCGGACCAAGAGATCGATGAGACTCCAGCGTTAGAGAGATAGGGTAATGATTGGAGGCAAAGGTGCTAAGAATGTTGGTGTATCCTACAGAAAAAGTAGAGAGGAAAGATATATTCACTAGAAATCTGTCAAGACGCTCCATGATGTTGCCACCTCCTATTCTTCGATTGTTCCAAGTATATCTGCGATTTTTTGGAATTATATCCACCAATTCATTCTCCTGTATAATTGCTTCCAGCTGATTTCTAAAAGGATCATGAGTAAAATTTCCTCCTCTTTTTTCATTAGCATGCAGTATCAAGTTAAAGTCTCCGGCAATTATAAGATTTGTGGTGCTTTCACCTTCAATGCTTTCCTTCAAATTGTCCCAACAAATTTCCTTTTCTCTGTAGTGATTGGGTACATATACATTGTATATGACTACACTCCTATCCCCCATTCTGCTTTCAAGTTTGGTTCTGATCCAGTTTTGGTTGATGATGGCGGAGTTGCAAATCCATCTATGGCTATCCCAAATGGTAACTATCCCTCTAGAGGCTCCTCTGGAGCTGCTGATAATTCCTAAGCACTGCTTCTGATGGTCAATAATCTTTTTCATTTCTTGCTGATCTTGTTTTATCTCTTGGACCAACATTATTTCAGGTTTCTCATTATGAAGAAGGTCTCTCAGGGCTGCTATTTTAGAGGGGTGCCCTAAACCCCTACTGTTCCATGAAAGAACTTTCATCATGATGCATTCGGCGTGCGAAGAGGTGCTCGCCTCTCAGGATCTTTCCCTGTTGCTTCTTTCTCGTGGTGTCTAATGATGAAGGATTCCATTGGAGTTTGAAAGCCCATCGCTATGTCCTTCTGGGCATTTTCATCTCTGTGCTGCTTGGCCGATTTTCTGCCTGGACCTGGTTTCTTATATGCATCACTTTTGGTTCCGTGTTCTTTTGAGGAACTTCTGGTTGATCTTGAAGGAGGCGCCTCAAAGGAGGGCTGAGAAGAGGATATTGGATGCTGAAGGGGTTCGGATGGCTCAGAGGAGGGGTTATCAGGCAAGGGATCTTCCGAGGATAGGATGAGAAAGGGGTTGGAGGAGGAGGGGATTGACGGATCTCGGGAAAGGCCAGAAGGGAGGGGAGAAGGGGAAGGAGGACGCTGGATGGAAGATCCAGGGATGTCAGAATTTGGTGCAAGTTTAGAAGGGGGGTTAGATTTCTTTTTTTTAACAGGATCCCAATGTCCGTCGTGCTCTTCATTCTCAATATTAGTAATCTTAGTGCATCTATTCGCAAAGTGCCCATATTCATGACATACCTTACACTTGAATGGGATCTGCTCGTAATCCAGCTGCTGAATGTGACTCCAGTCATCCACTTTTAACTTTATAGCTTCGGGCAGTCCTTTTCCTAGATCCACCTCAACACATATCCTCGCACAGGCCTGCATATTGTCCTTGGGTTTGCTTCTATCAATGTATTTGCCTACCGCATTTCCTATTGCCTTGACCAATTCGTCTCCCCAGCAATGTAGTGGAAGATGGGGAAGGCGAACCCAGACTGGAACAGCATTGGGGATATCCAGCTCCGGATCAAAATCAGGTGTCCATTTATTGAGATAAAGACCTCTTGAGTCCATGAAGTAAGGCCCGTTTCTGAAGATTAGATCCTTGTTTGCTTTGGATTCAAAATGAAATGTGTAATAGCCTTTCCTACAAAATCTTATTGATATTTTTCCGGGAATCTTATCAGACTAGTTGCGTTCAACCCATCTTTGCATAGTTCTTGGTGATGGCCATAATCTAGTAAATTGTCCACTAAGTCCTTTCTCGACCAGAGAGAGAGCTTCCATGCGAGGAAGTGATGGTGGAAGCTGGACTTCCTGAAGAATGTCAAGTTTCTTTACAAATTTTGAGATTGCAGGTCTAGGGCGCAAAGGAGGGAGAGATTTTACCAGATCTGAGAAAGCTTTCTCAGGATCCTCTTGAGAAGAGTCTAGATGGGCCATGGCTGGGGCCAAGGCCCAGATCACTACTGAGTTGATCCGATCCGCAGAGCTATGCTATGGCTGCGCGCGTTGGTCCAGTCGCCACGCTGCTAGCCAATGTAAACCATGCTTAAAATTGAATCTACTGACATAAAAATTGCCTGTGGGCTAAATTTTCAATTCAAGCAGATTCAATTATTTTTTATAATAGAATTTAATCAAATTATTCACTTAATTCATAATTCTAAGGGTATATTATGTTTATAATTTGATATAAATTCTATCTTAGTTTTGAACTTTACGATAAAACTATTAATTCATAATTCTTGTGGGTAAATTATGAATATTTTATCCTAACTAATTATATAAATATAATAAAAATTCTTGTGGGATAAAATTTATTATTATTTAGTATAATTAATTACAATTTAATGTCTAAACAATCTTTATGTGATCCTAACCAATCATAATATATCATATTATTTAATTAGAGATGTTGTGGATATTCTCTAATCAATTAAAATTATATGGATCACTAGACATTATTTCTTTTATGCATAAAATTAACTTGATATGAAAATAATGATAATTTGCATAAACAAAACTATAAAATTAATGCATAATATTTAACGATGGGTCTAGTATACTCATCCAAAATAACATGTTTTAATTTAAAATAGAAATAATCAATTCATGCAAATTAAATATCGAGCATATTTAATAAATTTTGCACAATAATAATTCAAATTGCATATAATTAAACCAATATTATAAGCTTTAAAAAATCAGCAAAAATTAAACATATTTTCAAATAAATGTCTTAATTCAGAAAATTCTCTAAATAAACACCAAGGAAGAGATAAAAATGACTCTAATATCAAATGCTAGCTTAATAACGATTCTACAATGTGGAATTAACACTTAAAAGAATCGAAAAATAAAACTTTAATGCCCAATAAATCATACCTCTGGCCATTGATGCTACTCACTCCGATCTTGAAGTAGTCCACTTCTACTCAGCGAATCAGCAAAACAGTAGATCACTATATGGGCACATTAACACCATGAACACAATTGCAACTTAAAAACTGGCTGCCTGAAATTGTACCCCTGCTTATTGAAACAAACAAACAATACCAAAACCGGTAGTCTCTAAAATGTGGGATCTATTCAACACAGTAAAGGATCAAAATGCCATTGAAACGCTCATCGGATACCCAGAAAACAAAACAGTTGTGCACAATGCTTAGGACAATTTGAGCAGATTTCAAGCTGAAGGGATTGGTAGCATTGCAGAAATAAACAACAAAGAACCCCTCTCGCCTCTAAAATGAAAACCCATAATAGTTAAAACTTTGAAATGGGCATTGAATAAGATGGGTGAAATAGCTAAATTGGGTAACCATTTGTACTCGTGGAGAACAGGCTGGAAAAAGAGACAAGCAGAGAACCCAAGATCACTAGTGAAGGCTTTGCAAATGTTGCGGAACTTGTTTAACTCATGAAATGATATGCGGCCTTTTGAATAACATTGACTCGTATTTCCTCATAGAAGATTTGAAATACGCCTGCAACCAAAAGAAAAGATTATATAAAGACAGGCAGATCGTTCCCAAATCTTATTTGGCACTTCCAAGTTCTGCTCAATCTAAATAGATGGCGTAAGCCTGAAGGGGATTGAGTTAGTGAGCTTGGGGACCAAACAAAAGTATATATATAGCCAAGCTTCCATCAAGCTTCTGTTAGCTATGTGTCAAGTGTTCCACAGATCATGGTAGAGAACTCCAGAGGGAGTAATGGACCACTCCAGAAGCTCCCACCAAGAAATTAATTAACTGTAGTTGATTTCTGTAACTTTAGGAAATCACTGCAGTTGGCTGCAGTTGGTTTCCCAAAAAAAGGAAATGACTGGTAGTTTGTTTTCCGTAATTGACGGCAGCCGTTGGGAGCCGTAAAGGGAGCTTAACAAGCTCAACTTCAATTTTCTCGACCGTAGAAAGGAGTTGTGCTCTCATAACTCTCGGTTCACGAAATACTCTAGATAAAGTTTCGAGGATGGAGTGTGTTTCAATACTTCGAGCTGGTCTGCACATACGGCTAGTCCTGCTGAGCATAGGAAAGCGAGGCCATGAAGCCTTTGAAAAAGTTTTGTGGCTGATGATGGCGTGTGATAACGTAAGGTGTTTTTTTACTGGGTAGTTGTAGTGTTTCCTCCATTTTATTTATAGTGTATATTTATATTTTAAAAGAATATTAGTTATAAGTAAATATTTATATCATTTTTAAATAAAATATATATATATATATATTATTAAGTTTAGAAGTATCAAATATATTTTTACTTTAAAAGAGGTTGTCATCTCAAGAAATTTGATTGCTTTAAATGTTTGATAGATCTCAAATTTAAGATGAATGTAGACAGGTTTAATTATTAATTTTTTTTATTTTATTTTTATTTTGGTCAAGTGAAAATGTTAAACATTAACAATATCTACTACATTATACTAGGTTTTAGACGATAATAATATTTTTTTTTTTTTTTTTTTTTTTTTTGATTAAAATATTTTAATGATGTATTGTATAAGAGAGATGTATAATTTAACCTTGAAGTTAATTCAATTGGTCAGTTCTAGTTGCTAAAGCACCTCGCTAATGGGAGGTCACGGGGTCATGCCACCTAGCTAATGGGAGGTCACTGGGTCATGCCACCTAGCTAATGGGAGGTCACAGGGTGATGCCCTCAGGATTTCCTAAAAGAAAAAAAATTACATTGGAGCTAAGTTTACTTGTGAACCTCAAATATAAATATTTTTTTAAAATAAAAAGTGGATAAAATATAATATTATACTATTATATGTTACATAATATTTATTATTGCCCCCACCCAATAAAAAGTGGCCAAGGTGGGGGGAAATTACTAATATTACATTCTACTTAATATTTCATGTCACCCATGTTATCACTCCTCCGAATCTCCAAGGCTGAGGAAGAGTCCATTTGAGGTAACCACAGACCAACCTTTTGACTTGGTATCTAGCCCTACCAAGCCGGAGAGGGCTCTCTCCACAAAAGCACAACCAAGAGGGCTGGATGAATTAGGGTTTTAAGCTAGTTATGAGTGCAGAGGTTGTTTTGATTTGATTTGATTGGGTTTTTGCTGGATGAGGATATTAGGTCAAAAATATAGGTCGAGGCAAATAAGATATGATTGCAGACATTCAAAGGGGCAAGGTAGGTAGGTAGGCTAGCACATTAGGGTTTCTCGGATGAGATGATTCAAACATGTGAGGAGCTAGGAAGAGCATGAAAGATGTATTCTTCCTGAACAGAAGAAAGATGAACAAACTATGAAAACTTCCCCAAAACAAAGCATGTGAGATGATTTATGTTTATCAACTTGAAAGAGATCATACAATAGACATGAAATGGAATATGGAGAAACAATACATTCATACAAATGAAGCTGAAGGAAAAGCAATGCTAGACAACCATACCACAGGTATCCCAAGGAAATAGTTGCAACTCATCTATTAACACTGGTCAAATTCTGATACAATAATGTCTCTGATCAATCTTACAACATCCAACCGAGTCCAACTTTTGAAAAGACTGAAAAATACAAGTTATAGGCCTCAAAACAAACTCCTCCCAGCCTCAGGGGTTGAATCCATGAGAGGAGGAGTAGTTCCACCAAAATTTGAACTAATAGCTAGAGTGTAGGGTGGTCAAAGTGACTCATCCCTAATTACAATGAAACTGATTCATTACACCTCATAAAGTCTATTTGCCTAATGTATTTACCCTAGGTAATAGTAAAAGGACCATAATTACATTTATATCATGAATTACATCAGTAAAAACTTGATTTCCCAAGATGAAAATCAAATATGGAGATAAACAGTGAAAAATCAGGCAACTCGTCAAACACGCTCTCCATCTTGCAGGCTGATTTTGACTACATTTCATGTGTCCAAATTGAGCCCAGGATAGCTCATTGGAAAGATTATCTTGTCTAGTTTCTAAATATACCTTCAGTTTTCAAAATGGACTTAATTTGAACCTCCAAAAGTTGATTCTCCCAAGAATGGTCAAACACACAACGCCAAGGCGAAAAAGGAGGCAGAACATTGATTTTTTAGGTGTTTTTTCACCTTTTCACATGCTAGTTGTGCAAACCAAGGTTTGAAAGTTGTTTTCCTGCATGTATTCCCTGCTCTAAATCCAATGGCGATCTTCTTTTTGCCAAAAAGTTCCCCAAACAAAAGCACAACGCCCCCTTGGCATTCTAGCTGTCAAAAAATTGTGTATGATTACTTGAAAAGCACAGAAACTTCAAAATTACCCCAAAACTTCTAAAAATTGGTGAAATGATTTCTGATCATGTTGTTTAGGCATGGAGTGAGGCTTCAGCAAGGATGTCAAGTCTTTCCTCCTATTCTTGCTTTTTTAGGCTTCAATCTTTGCATTAACTCTTCTAAGCTTTGCCCTGGCAATCTTGTTCCTCATGGCATAATGCTTTTCCATATTTCTCTAAATCTCATTGTCTCTATTGTCCTTGTCGAGGAGCTTCTCCAAATGTTAGTTTACTCTCTCAAGCCACTGCTCCCGATTCTCATTAATCATGATGGAAAATTGTTCATTCAATGTGAGCTGATTAGCAAGTTCAGCTTCTCTTTTGTTCTCTTGTTCTAAAGCTGTTTTCAGCCCTCTAGTCCTAGGCCTTTGTCTTGGTGCCTTTTCTTTTGTTTCATCTGTTACACCATATGTTTCTAATGTCTCTTCAAGTAAGACTTTAGATTTTTCTTCCTGTGTTTGTGCTTTGATGAATTTCACTTCATCAATGAAGTGTTTTGTCTTTAGCTGCTAGTTCTCCTGCTCAAGAAAGTTAATAACAAATTTAGACCTATCAAGATTAGTTTGGATCTCCTTGATGTATGCATATTTTTACTTGATGACTATGTTAATGTCCTCATTGCCATTATGCTTATTTAGGTCAATAAGGTCAAAATCATGTTCTGTCTCATGGAGGTCCTCCTCCTCATGCTGGATCTCTGCCTTTGTCATCTTTTCTTTGCCTCTATGTACTTGCTTTGTTGGTGAAGAAGGCAGGGCCCCTCCCACAATCTGTGGGGCAAACACATGCCTATGACCTCTCTGATAAGTGTGTGCTAATATGCCCAAATCAACCTTCTTAGGCTTGATGACCTTAACCTTCTTAGTCTGCTCTGGCTCACTGATCTCATCTCTGCTAGGTGACTCAATGTGCTCATGAAATGGTGATGGTGAAGGAGACTGATTTAATGATGATGCATGCTCAGTGGGCTGAGATGGAGGAATGGATGTGGAAAGATGATATGATGAAGGCACATGAATATTCTGAATAGATGGATCAATGAATATGTCATTGGCTATGACGGTACTCCATGCAATGTTCAATTGTTTGAGGTGATGGAGGACAATGATTTTGATGAGGGAGTGGTGGAAAATACTTCTCATTTGATGCTCATATTCTCTTTTTTGGACAATATATGCCATCTTGTCAATGCTTTGAAAGATATAATAAGGTATGTTGAGCATCTTGACCCTTGTGAAGTGCATGCATAGTCAGATATGATAGTTATAAAGTCTAGAGAACCTTCCTTCACAAGTAAATTATCTCATGATGATTTTCATCATGGGAACATATCTATCCAGGAGGTAAGAGAAAGGAAAAAGCCTCTTTCTATCATTCTTGTATCTAGGTTTGATATATGGCTCATAGTAATGCTCCTCCAATTTTGTCTGCTTAAACCATTTTTCCCCAACATATGGGATTCCCGTAGCAAATGATACGATGGAAGTGGACACAGTGAAAGTGACACCAACAAGGGTTACCTGGTTATCATGGAGATTGGAGATGAATAGTCTATTCAACATAGGATGATGTTGGACCTTTTGTACTTTTTAATAGAATTCAAAACATCCTAGATGTTTAAAATATGTCATAGTCATGGAGGATGCCATGATTTCCTTAGTATTTCTGGGCTCAAATCTAAGGATTATCCCTCCTTTTTTTGGCTTCCTCCCCTCTTTTCCTCTTCCTCACTAGAACTTCTATTTTCTTCTTCTGACATGGTGTCTTGATTTTAAAACCCTAGGGAGATGAAATTATAGTGGACTGTAGGTATAGGGAGTTAGGAATAGTGTGAGGAAATTCAAGGAGATGAGGGAAGGGGTTTATGGTTTAAGGGAAGTGATAGGGAGTGGGAATGTAAAGGGATTTGGGATAGGGAATTTTATTACAGGTTAGGGGTTTTGGGAGCCTAGGTAAACAGAACACCTAGGTCTTAGGGTTTGGGAATAAAGGGCTTTGGGAGGTAGTGAAATGATATAGGGGTTGGGAAAGGGTTTAATAGGGATATGGGAAGGGAATAGAAGTACTAGGGAGTGAAATTGGAGGTGTGGGCATGAAACTAGGGTTTGCAGGTTTGAAAACTCCAAATTTCACTCAAGAGCCTTAACACGATGAATTTATGACTTGTGAAATGTAAGAGGGTATATTTAGTGCTACTTACTTGCTGGAGGAAGAAAACAACCAAACTGAAGCTTCTGAGGCAATGGCACTTTTTTTTATAGGTTGGAGAGAAAATCTGGTCAAACGCGCAACGCACAACTGAAACGCGTCCTTCACTATACAAACATGCATCGTATTACTGAAACGCGCCCTCCACTGGTCAAACGTGCAGCGTAAAACTGAAACGCACAGCGTAATACATAAACACACCCTCCAGACCACAAACACGCCCTATAGACCACAAACACGCAACAAAAACTTTGTTTTGCTAATTTCACGTGTCAAACTCAAAAAATTCTCCTTTGTTGAGGTTGCTCGACCATGACAAGAGAAAATGAGGTGTAAATGGATGTCTTGAGGGTTTTAAATACTTGATGAAATTTGATTTTGTTGATTTAAAACCCATTTGCTAATATTTGAAATGGATTTTGAAACATTGCATTGATACCCTTTTACCTTGTGCTTTTGCTTTGCAAATTGATCAATTGCCGGAGTAGACACTTTTTGTTTTGACATTTATTTTCCAGTTGGCATGCGGAACTGAGTTGGCAGCTTGGGAAAAGTTACTTATTACATATAATGACATAAAATTACGTAAATATAAAAAATAGAATTACATCTCTGTTTTAGGAATAAAATTACAAACTGGAATGAAAGTCTTACTTGAAATCAAAATTAGAACTTTGGCAACCATGGTTACATGTTTGCAAATCCTCTTTAAATGAACAAAGGATATTATTTTTTTCAATCTCATACTTTTGTTGGCCTTATGCAGTGAAATGGTTCTTTATTGGACGTTGGAAAATGAAACCTAGAGACCTAATGAAAACCTTGAGTGAGCAGACTTCATGGTGACTTGACTGACATAAAGACATGATGACATGAGTTTTTGTGATTGATGTATGATCAGTAAGACATGAAGGTGGGCTAGCAAGTATTGATTTTTGAGGGAGAGTGAGGTTTTTTTAATGGGCTACCATCAGTGGGTAAATTTTTGAATGAGGACCTAGGTGGAATGACAAAAATTTCTGAGCAAGACCCTAATACGAATATGAAAAGAGGAGTTTTGATCACTGATGGCAGTATGCAAACACTGACTCTAACAACCCCCACCCTAAATATTACATAAAATGTAATTATCACATTTTATCTCATCCCCACCTCCTCCTCTCACCTTAGTTCACTTTCATAGTTAAGCTCATTCATTTCTAAACATATCATGTTAGATCAATAGCTCTAAAAAATCATTATTACACATAAATTAAAAGAATATATTACATATATTATATTAAAGTGATTATTAAATAAGTTATTAAAATGAAGAAGCAATTATTGTTTTGTATGTTGCGGTTGTGCTTAATCTTACTGATGCAGGGGCATTTTTTAAATCTTATAAGACCCATGAGTCTTATTTCACATTTACTAAATGGAGTGGGTTCCCTTAATCATTTTATTTATTTTCCTAAGTTTAGTTGAGTTGTGGGGATTTTAATTGTAAATTTATTTATGGATAATATGTCGTGAATGTAGAGGTCTTAGAGATAGTTGAGTAATCCTAGGAAGAGTGAGGATTTGAGGGATTTAAATGATTAATTTGAGATTCTGTTTGAGAAAAGAGTGGAGTTGGAGAGATACTTTGGGAGAGAGTGAGAGATTGTTGGATATGAACTAAATTGGTTCATGAATCCGTTTTTGTATAAATTGTGATATTTTGAATAATTCGAGAGGTTAGCCAGAGGTTAGCGAGAGGCTAGCTAGGGGTTAGAGAGCTAGAGGATAGTAAGAGCAAGAGTGAGGAGTTAGGAAGAGCAGTAGATGGATTTTATGAAAAAGCACTGAAACAGTCGAATGTGACTGTTTTCCTTGTAAATATTTTATAAAAATACCAAACAGTGTGGATTTGTATATATCATGTGTCAGAATTTGTGTTTGTATGTATTTTAATAGCCTTATGGTGCATTGACTGTGAATCTAAGAAATACTGTGGAATTTTTGTGTTGAATAGCATGAATGACTAACGAAATTTCCTTTACGGGATTAGTATTTAATTGTCTAATAAAACCTATGTATAGGCATGTAGAGATCGGGATTTCCCTTTTAAATGGACGGAGGGATTAGCCGGAAGTGAGCACAATTGGTTTTCACAGTAGACAGAGCAAGATTGAGAACTATCTTCTATAGTGGAAGACGCACGCTTTTTCTCAACTTCCTAAAGGATTGTAAAGAGATAGTGAAGGGCGAAAGAATAGTGGAGATTAAGTCGCATCGTTGAAAATGGAGGATGGACAACTCATATTAAAGCGCAGATTGCATGCTAAATTGGTTAACACTTCACAAGTCAGCAGTTGGTGACGTTTATGGTAAGTGGTATCTCGGGTGGGTAATAAAGTGGTAACCGGTATTTCTAAATTTCACGCAATTAGCCTAAGTGAGTGACACATAGCACACGATGGAAAAGGAAAACCACTTTTCTCGCATGCTCTCGACCAAATATCGATTGTGCTAGAATCTACACGAGATTACGCGATATTCGTTCGATTGGACGGGTCACATTGACGGTGGAGATTGTCTGGGCTACTTGGCGAGTGGACGACGCGATAGTCATTGGATCAACACTGAACCAACGGTGGAGATCGTGGCGTCGAAATAAAGAGGGGGACACGTATTGGCTCAACGCTTAATTTATGGTATAAATTTCTATTATGGGAATTCACGCCAGGAGGTCCCACAAGCCACGTAGAAAAGGGTTGCGGAATATTTCGTTTAATAAAATTAATTTAGAGGAAAGGTCTCCGCTTATAGAATTGATTGATGAGAATCGGGAGTAAGGTTGAAGAGGGGTTTTTTTAACACATAGTAATATATTAATGATTAATCACCTAGAATCAGAGCATTAACCTGGGTTATACAACGGGGTTTAGTGTTAACCTTACATGATTGTTGGGTTAAAGTACTAGCTCTACATCATTTTGGTATCAGACCAGAGACTAATGCTCTGTGGAGATTGGTTGAAAGATTGAATTTTATTCTCAAAATGTGTAAAATTGCATTGGTAATAGATTCAGATATAGAGGGATATGATGTGAAAGGAATTGGTGTTGGGAGGTCAAAACACAAGATTTTATGCAGAGAAGAATTCTGAAATGTTACAGGCAATGAAGACTTTAGTCGGTTCATTCAAGATAGACTGTGGAAAATGGATTTGAGGAAGATAGGATCAGGAAGGATCTTGTAGGTTTTCAAATTTCAATTATGTATGTAGGTGAATGCAAGTAGCAGGTAATGAAGTTTCAACCAGGTAGTTGTGACAAAGGAGCAAGTGAAGGAATTGCAACAGAGATACTGTAAGGAAATAAAGTGAATATGGATGTACTCGGCAAGAACAGAAATTCAGTTGAAAGAAGAACTAAAGTGCAGACAGTGAAAAGTAAAGCAGCATGTGTATTGCCAAGCCAGTGAAAGGTTAAAGAGATAGATCATCAGGTATGAGTTGTATTTTGATGTTGGTTCATTTGAATTGTTTAGAGGGAAAGAGAATGATAGTAGCAACACACAATAGCAAACTGTGTAAAGACAGAGAGGAGTTGTGTTAGTGGCAATGAACCTAAATATTCCAGTTGAAAATTGGACAAGAAGGACAATTAAATTGTTCTCAAGAGAAGGTGAGTTGAGGATATAAGCCTAAAGAGAGTAGAAGAGAGTGCTCAAGAGGTTCCAGATATAGAGGACCAGTGCTTGCCAAAATACCAAGTCCAAAGAAGGGGATTGGTGAGGTAAGTGACAACAGGGAGGACTCGTTGTTGCAGAGGCTTAGTGAAGCTCATAGTGAGTAAGGAACTCATAGGGATAACGAGGAAATGACTACTGATAGTCATAATAGGGGTTTAGAGAGAAGCCACAACGGAGGAAAGAAAGATGCCAAGGAAATGGCAAAGGAGAGGAGATGAGTCAAGAGATATTTGACAAAGACATTGCAGAATTTAAAGCATGTGTGAATGCCATAATAATGTTGCTAGAAAAATGTGAAAAGGACCAAAGTTATGGTTGGACTATGAAAAGAAAGAAGATAAAGTGGAAGCTTTCGCATAAATAGATAAAGAGGAGAATGTATATCAAATTAAGAGAAGAACTTAGAGTAGCTGAGTTAGAGATGGAAGGTGACTATTATAGACCCGAGCAAGAAGATTACCTTACTAAGGAAAGAATTATGAATGATTTTATGAACTGTTGGACAAGTTCGGATCAGCAGAGAGATGTGATGATTGAAACATCAAAGAAAAAGGAGCCTAGTATTTTTGAAACTGATGATCTGTGTATGTATGCAAGTGATGAACAACCTTTAGAAGATATGTTTATGCAGTTGATGAAGAAATGAAGTTGTTAGAAGAGATGGATGTAATAGAACAGTGCTTGATTGAAAATGTATTCAAAGACACTAAAAATGGACAAATGTTGAAAACTACTAAGGAGGTTGAGGATGACGAATCTAGTAAGACTTGGCAAAAAGATGGCAGACGGCCTGAAGACAAAAGGAAAGCGCAGATTGCAAAAGGAGAAGTAGAAAATAGGTATGAAGATAACCTTATGACAGGAGCAGGAAAGAGTGTATGTGTAGTAAAAACACTTGAGGTAATGGAATTATCTCTTCAATTTTTATTCAAAAAATATGAACTTATATTGATAGTTAATGGACAAGAAATTGTCTTGGAAGGACATAATGGAACATTAATGGAAAGGACTCTTACTAAAGAGTGTACTATGGAAGATAGCATAACAGATATTTATAAAGAGAATTCAACCCAAGGAGGAAAGTTAGTCTAGAAAAGGCTATGAAGAAGAGAGGAAAGGAGGACAGCCAAGAACTTAAGAATAGGTTGGCAGAGGCTGGTGCACAATAGAAATTTGAAGACAGTGTTATTTGTACAAATTCCAAAAAGAGTAAAGGTGAATGTAATCAACAAACTGAAAATAGACTGGCAATCTCAGAGGATGAAGACAAGGATGCTTTCATGAACTATGCATATGCAGTGAGCAGCCAAGGAGTTCAGTGGAATGTGATATTCATGGTGTTGACAATAATTTTACTGTTGTAAAAGGGACATTATAGTGGAATGAAAAAATTGTTGTATATGGTGATTTTGCTTCCTATATAGAAACAAAGAGAACTTTAGGTTCTAAAATCAGAGATTCGCAGATTTTGGTCGAAAAGGAAGGGGCATGGAAAAGGAAACGTAGTGGCTTATAGATTTGTAAGGAAGAAACACAAATAATGAAAAGGAGTTTGAAAGGAAGGAAGGCCAAGGAGAAGAGCAGAGAACATAGTTCGAAAATTAGATAGCATTCAGAACAAAGTGAAGACAAAGAAGACTTTTTCAAGACAAGACAACATGACAAGTGTCATATGCATATTAGGAGGATGACAAATCCAAGAAATTATGGAACAAAATTAATGGAACATGTAATGTAATTTCTGATTTTGAATTATTAATTGTTGAATATGATTTTTAGGATGAAGGACAAACTGCTCTTGGAGATATGTTTGCACAAGTAAACATGAAGGAGTATGTAAGTTCCATAATTGCAGAAAGGTAGTTTTCCTTATGGACACAAGAAGATGGGAGAAAGCAACTAGTTGGCTCAAAAGCTTGGAATAGAGGAAGGAGAGTTGGCATAGCTCTTAAACAATTCATTGCAAAAGAGAAAGAAGATTGCAAAAGACGTGAAATTATAGTCCATGAACAAATTTTGTTTTTGATACAAAGAAGATTTGAATGTCAAGAGTCTATTTTGAGTTTGCAATTGGAAAATTGGGTGAACAGTTCAGTTAAATTTAATATGAATATGGAGACAATTGAACAAGGTTCAATAACTAAAAATTTTGTAGTTGGTGGACAATATGTGGTTGAAAGGTTATATGTTCTTGTATCAAACAAGAACCAATCTTCTTTTGAGATTGAGAGGATTCTACTCAAGATATTGGATTGGTGGATGATGAAAACTACAAAGGTGATGAGCATAAGGAATTGTCAAATTCAGCAAGTTAAGGAAAGATGGAAGGATATACAGGACAACATAAAGAAAATGGTTTATAAATAGAAGAGGATGCTGGTGATTGAGTCAGAAATCAGAATATAAAGTCAGGTACAAGATAGTGGAAAATATGTAAAGTTGGAGCTCAATTCTACTGAGATGATGACAAGACAGCAACAGACAAAAGAACAGAAATTTATGTTGTTTGAGGAGTTGTTTATGCAAAATATCAACATCCAAACACTATGCAATGGAGATGCTCATGACAACAGAGCAAAAGGACATCCACAACACAGAGTTTAGCATCTAGGAAGAAGAGAGAAGGCAGTAAATGCACCTACAATTGAAAGAGGTCAGACAACCAGTTGGAAGATGAAAGCTGACAAAGTTTGCAACAGGAGCAGTTGGGTGACTCATGAACAGGAGTCCATGAATTATTTCAACTTGGGGAGTCTGATGCAAGAGCATTCTTCAAAGGTTATAAAACCCATGAGTCTTATTTCACATTTACTAAAGGGAGTGGGTTCCCTTAATCATTTTATTTATTTTCCTAAGTTTAGTTGAGTTGAGGGGATTTTAATTGTAAATTTATTTATGGATAATATGTCGTGAATGTAGAGGTCTTAGAGACATTTGCATAATCTAGGAAGAGTGAGGATTTGAGGGATTTAAATGATTAATTTGGGATTCTGTTTGAGAAAAGAGTGGAGCTGGAGAGATACTTTGGGAGAGAGTAAGAGATTGTTAGATCTGAACTAAATTGGTTCATGAATCCGTTTTTGTATAAATTGTGATATTTTGAATAATTCGAGAGGTTAGCTAGAAGTTAGCTAGAGGCTAGCTAGGGGTTAGAGAGCTAGAGGATAGTAAGAGCAAGAGTGAGGAGTTAGGAAGAGCAATAGATGGATTTTATGGAAAAGAACTGAAACAGTCGAATGTGATTGTTTTCCTTGTAAATATTTTATAAAAATACCAAACAGTGTGGATTTGTATATATCATGTGTGGGAATTTGTGTCTATATGTGTCTTAATAGCCTTATGGTGCATTGATTGTGAATCTGAGACATATTGCGGAATTTTTTTGTTGAATAGCATGAATGATTGACGGAATTTCCTTTACGGGATTAGTATTTAATTGTCTAATAAAACCTATGTATAGGCATGTAGAGATTGAGATTTCTCTTTTAAATGGACGGAGGGATTAGCCGGAAGCGAGCGCAATTGGTTTTCACAATAGACGAAGGAAAATTGAGAATTATCTTTTATAGTGGAGGACGCAGGGTTTTTCTCAACTTCCTAAAGGATTGTAAAGAAAAAGTGAAGGGTGAAAGAACAATGGAGATTAAGTCGCATCGTTGAAAATGGAGGATGGATGGCTCAAATTAAAGCGCAGATCGCATGTTAAATCGGTCAACACTTCACAAGTCAGAAGTCGGTGATGTTTATGGTAAGTGGTATCTCGCATGGGTAAGAAAGTGGTAACTGGTATTTCTAAATTTCATGCAATTAGCCTAAGTGAGTGACACACAGCACATGATGGAAAAGGAAAACCAATTTTCTCGCATGCTGTCAACCAAATATCGATCGTGCTAGAATCTGCATGAGATTGCGCGATAGTTGTTCGATTGGACGGGTCACATCGACGGTGGATATTGTCCAGGCTACTTGGCGAGTGGACGACGCGATAGCCATTGGATCAACACTAAATCAACGGTGGAGATCGTGGTGCTGGAATAAAGAGGGGGATGCGTGTTGGATCAATGCTTAATTTATGGTATAAAGTTCTATTATGGGAATTCACACAAGGAGGTCCCACAAGCCATGTAGAAAAGGGCTGCGGAATATTAAGTTTAATAAAATTAATTTAGAGGAAAAGTCTTCCCTTATAGAATTTATTGATGAGAATCGGGAGTAAGGTTGAAGAGGGGTTTTTTTAACCCATAGTAATATATTAATGATTAATCACCTAGAATTAGAGCATTAACCTGGGTTATACAACAGGGTTTAATGTTAACCTTACATGATTGTTGGGTTAAAGTACTAGCTCTGCATCACCTACTCTTATTAAAAACAAATGAAATGCATATCTCTCAAACTTCTACCCCTATATACAAATTATGTATTCATCCATTCAACCATAGAAACAAAGCATACAAAAAGACATAGGGCCACCAAATATATCCATACAAATTTCTAATGGGAACATATCCATAAAAAAGTTTACCTTTATAGGCTACATGGATTCAATGCCATAATTTTCTACAACCAATTATGTATCTAAATATAACATCAAACTAAGATGGATCTAGCCTAGTTTAATTCCCCCCTTAAATAGGTTATATTCCACATGAATACCATGGGTCAATACCATAGGTCATTTTTTATTTTATTATTATTTAATTTTCATAGGATTATTTTTATTTGGTTATTTTGTTATTTTTAGTCTATTTTCACTAATTTAGGTGGATCTCCAGACACCAGTGGCATGCAAAAGGCTCAAAATTCAAAGTGGCGGAAAGATGATTAACTTGACATCAGATTGAAGTGCTCATCGCCCTATTTCAACAGTGCAAATGACACTCTAATTCGAGTCTGGATGAGGAAGATAGAGGCCGTCAAAGTTTTGGTTGAATTTTGCTCACTGGGTAGGATTAATGGAGACGCAATTTGGATTTTTCCCATGGACAGAATCTGGCCAACTCCGGCTGGATTCCGGGCAAAATTGTCGCCTCGTTAAAATGTCTCCTTCGGTCCAAAATTTCGATTTTTAAAAACTGTCGTAGTGTTTTTTTATAACAAAAATTGTTTTAAAAAAAGGGGTGGCTGGCCACCAACCCTGCCACCCCAATCCGTAACATATGTAACATTATGGAGGGGCGGGCCACTACCCGCGGTCCCTCCCCCCATACCACGGAACCATCAGTGCAAAGGATAAGGTGGTGGGTTGGCCCTTGGGGCCACCATTAAAACAGACACCGCCCATAAATAAGGATTCAGCGTCGTAGGATAAGGGACAAGTGAGGTGGGCAGGCTGCCCAAGGTGGGCCTAGCCCGACCTCCCTTCGATTTTAATATTCGGTTATGTAAAAAAGGAGGGGGCGGGGTTTGACCGCCCGACCTCCTCCTTAACAAACAAATATTAACCACTACGCCAAACAGACTCATTGGTTTTTCTGCACAAAATTTCATATAAGCCCAGCATTTGCCCAGTGCGCCCCGTCATGGAGGAATCAGGAGTGGGCATGGAAACCGAGAGTGTAATTTTTTTTAATTAATTTATTGCAGGTGGAACCATGATTGGGCAAAATTCTCAGGAGGGTGAAATTTTTGCAGTGTCCAAATTGGACAAATTTTATGTCGATCTTACACCTCTCAGCGACACGAACTCGATGGCGCAATCAATTTCCTGATCTGAGCAACCAATTTGCAAAGGACCTGGAGGAGGGAATCTTTGAGGAATCTAGGGGGATCTAAAAGATTCCTTAAGCCCTAGATTTTCACTTTCTCAGAATTTAGAAATTTGGCAGTGGATTTTTCACTATTCGACGCCATAAATCTGATGGTGTGTTCATATTTTCCATTTACTCATTTCATTTTTCGGCCATTTTTCAAAGTGGAGTGTAGGTGTCAGCATTCAACATGCAAGCAGTGATTCCATGAGATTCGACGTAGCGAGAGTGATGATATTGCCAGCTTCAGCAGTTTGACATTGTTTTCTTCAGATGGCCTCAGGATGTGAGGTATATGTAGTGTGTTCATGTACTTCTTTTGCTATGAGATGCATTGTGTTGCATTGATCCCTGTTGATGTTTGATGTGGGATCTTGTTTCTTACTTGTCTCATGATTCCTGTTTGATGGGATGCGTAATCATTTGTGGCATGTACTCGTTGTTATGATTCGTCATGTTTTGTTTGAGATCCCTTTGTTGTTATGTTGATGGGATACTCATGTGTCGCAATGTATGTTTGCATTGAGATCCCTTTTATGCCATGTTGGTGGGATGTTCATTATCATCATGCATGATTTTGTGTCATACTGATAGGAGTCCTTTTTGAATGAGAGTTCCTGCAGTGGAACATCTCTTGGAGCCACTCCCGCGTGAAGGAATTTTCCTTGTATGATAGTGACGTCACCTCTTATGTACATCATCACTATTGACAACACTTAATGCAGCGGCTGACACCATCCTGACATCCGGGCCCGGAGACGTAGTTCCTCCTGGACGAACTCTGTTATCAACGGCTTAAGTTTTCATGTGATGAATGCCATGTTCCTCTGCTTTACAACATGCAGATGTATTCATTTATGTTCTTTTAAAAATGCAATTTAACACATGACGAAAGTAAAAGGTCTTGGAAGGGTCCTTTGTCACACCTGAACCCGGATCAAGTTGTATCGAAGCGGTCTTTGCATGGGTGTGAATTGCAAGTGTGAACAATGGAACGTGCAGCGACAGAGGATGAAAAAGTGATGTATGAGACCATGCTCAAAATTTACAAAAGGGTGGAAATAATGTACGAAACTCTACAAAAAGAGACAGAGGAAAAGGAGTGACTGCAGCTTCAGTTGCAAGCCTCGAAAGAGGCCTTGGAAGAACTGAAGCACAACAACCAAAGTCTTCAAACAGATAACGCTAAATTGAAGATGCTTCTACATGAAGAGAAAGAGGAGAAACATAGCTCACTACGACAATTGCAAGCAAAGGACGAGGCTTTGGAAAATCTGCAGCGTGACCCCTATGAGGTAAAATGTAATTCTTTGAATTCATGTATGTGTCCTGATGATGATTTCACTATTTTTGAAAATCATACCACAGGAATTGGCTCCAAACTATTGAAGAAAATGGGGTATGAAGGAAAAGGCTTGGGCATTAAAGGCCAAGGCATTGTCAACCCCATCAAAGTGGAGGAATTACCCCGTTAGATAGGCCTTGGGTATGTCAGAAAGGAAGTTGGGGAATGTGCCAAGATAACTAGCAAACCACCAACAACAGATGATGAGAGGCCATCATCAGTTCTTCCCAAATTGACAGAGGAGGTAAAAGATGTTGATTTCCTTTCAGTTTCATCTTCACATGGTACAATTTCTGTTGGAGATTTGGAGATCCCAATTACAGGGACAAACATGATGCTTCTTACCAGGACGAGGCACAAAGAGGAAAAAGAACTTGGCATTAATAACCAAGGCATAACTCAACCATTGGAGGTTGTACAGAGACCTCAATTTGTAGGCTTGAGATACACCGAGGGAGAATGCTCGAATGTGTCATATGCTTCTGAGACATCATCAAAATCGTCGAGGAAAGAGAATGATGGGAACACATCCCCATCATCCCATGGAAGTGGCCATCGCAGGGAAAGAGCTGAGGCAAACTCTCATCGCCATACTTACACCAGAGATGGCAAGGAAAGGTATAATCACTCTCGACATTCGAATGTTCATTTCAATTATAATCGTGTTTTTAATAATGAGCGTAAAACATGGCATCGAAAAACATGTACCTTTTGTGGATTACATAACCATACATTTTCTAAGTCTTGGAAAAGAATAGCAGCACAAACAAATAAGAGGCATGAAAGACCCTCTCAACAACAGGTAAAGAAACATGTTAAGCAGATATGGAGGAAGAAGATGTATTGTAGTCACTGCGACAGAAGTGGCCATCAAAGAGCCACTTGTTGGAGGCTCCATCCAGAGCAGCGCCTTAAAGACAAAGCGTCGATGCATGAACTAGATGAAACGGTTGTTCGAGAAGAAAAAACACCACAAGGAGGTGACCCATTCACATTGATAAGTGAAAATTGGTTTCTAGATATGTTAGCTTGTCATGGTCATGCTTTTGTAAATCATTGTTGCATTTTAAAATGTAAAAGTGATGACGTGTTTCCATCACTTGTTCAACAACAATGATGTCTAGTCTTATTATGTGTTGCATTTTACACACTGAAAGTGATGTTGTGTTTCCATCACTTGTCAAAGCAAAAATAGTGTTTGGCCTTATCTTTGTAAATCATGTGTTGCAGTGATGATGTGTTTTCCATCACTTGTTGGAGCAACAATGATATGTTGGCCTTGTTTTCGTAGCTAGGGTATTGTGTCCATCTTGATGTAAACTTGACCACCGAGTATGTGTTATGAACTCGTGGCAAGTGGCAGACACTTGGGTCATTAGTTGGTCATGTAAGTTTATCAATTAATTTGCAAAACAATGTACTACAGGTTGCAGAGGATGCAGGTTTTGACTCATCGCTTAAGGCTTTGAAGAACAAAAGTGAAGGAGATGGAAGCGAGGCCTTTCAAGATGCTTGTGATGCAAACAAGGTACATAGAAGTTGCAGGTTATTTTTCATGCTTTTGGAGGACCAAAATCCCCTTAGTGGGGAGGATTGATCCAGGTGGATCTCCAAACACCAGTGGCATGGAAAAGGCTCAAAATTCAAAGTGGTGGAAAGACAATTAACTTGACATCAGATCAAAGTGCTCGTCGCCCTGATTCCAACGGTGCGAACGACACTCCAATCCGAGTCCAGATGAGGAAGATAGAGGAAACAAAGTTTTGGTTGACTTTTGCTAACTGCGCAGGATTAATGGAGACACAATTTAGATTTTTTCCAGTGGACAGAATCCGGTTAACTTTGGCCAAATTCCAGGAAAAATTGTCGCCTCGTTAAAATGTCTCCTTCGGTCCAAAATCCATATTTTAAAAAGTTGTTGTATTGTTTGTTTTTAGAACAAAAATTGTTTTAAAAAAGGGGTGGCGGGCCACCAACCCCACCTCACCAATCCGTAACATATGTAACATTATGGAGGGGTGGGCCACTACCTCCAGCCCCTCCCCCCATACCACAGAACCGTTAGCGCAGAGGATAAGGTGGTGCGCCGGTCCTTGGGGCACGAACCCAACCACCATTAAAATAGACACCACCCATTAATAAGGATTCGATGTCATAGGATAAGGGACAGGTGAGGTGGGCGGGCCCAGCCCAACCTCCCTTCCATTTTAATATTTGGTTATGAAAAAAAAAGGAGGGAGCAGGGTTTGATCGTCCGACCTCCTCCACAACAAACGAATCTTAACCACTACGCCAAACAAACTCATTGGTTTGTCTGCCCAAAATTTCATATAAACCCAACTTTTTCCGAGTACACCTGGGCATGGAGGAACCAGGAGCGGGTATGGAAACTGACACTATAATTTTTTTTAAATTAATTTATTGTAGGTGGAACCATGATTGGTTAAAATTCTTAGGAGGGTGAAATTTTTGTAGTGTCCAAATTGGACAAATTTTATATCAATCTTACACCTCTCAACGACACGAACCCGATGGTGTAGTCAGTTTCCTGATTTGAGTAGCTGATTTGTAGAGGACCCGGAGGAGGGAATCTTTGAGGAATCTAGGGGAATCTAAAAGATTCCTTAAGCCCTAGATCTTCACTTTCTCAGAATTTAGAAATTTGGCAGTCGATTTTGCACTATTCGATGCCACAAATCTGATGGTGTGTTAAGATTTTCCATTTACTCGTTTCATTTTTTGGCCACTTTTCAAAGTGGAGTGTAGGTGTTAGCATTCAACATGCAAGCAATGATTCCATGAGATTCGACACAGTGAGAGTGATGGTACAACTAGCTTCAGCAGTTTGACATCCTTTTCTTCAGATGGCCTCATGATGTGAGGTATATGTAGTGCGTTCATGTACTTATTTTGCTATGAGACGCATTGTGCTGCACTGATCCCTATTAATGTTTGATGTGGGATCTTGTTTCTTACTTGTCTCGTGATTCCTGTTTAATTGGATGTGGAATCATTTGTGGGATGTACTTGTTGTCATGATTCGTCATGTTTTGTTTGAGATCCCTTTGTTGTTATGTTGATGGGATACTCATGTGTCCCCATGTATGTTTGCATTGAGATCCTTTTTATGCCATGTTGGCGGGATGTTCATTATCATCATGCATGAGTTTGTGTCATACTGATAGGAGTCCTTTTTGAATGAGAGTTTCTACAGTGGAACATCTCTTGGAGCCATTCCTGTGTGAGAGTATTTTCCTTATATGATAGCGACGCCAACTCTTATGTAGGTTGTCACTATTGACATCACTTAATGCAGCGGCCAACACCATCTTAACATTGGGGCCTGGAGACGTAGTCCCTCCTGGATGAACTCCGTTATCAACGACTTATGTTTTCATGTGTTGATGAATGCCATGTTCCTCTTCTTTACAGCATGCAGATGCATTCATTTATGTTCTTTTAAAAATGCAATTTATCACATCACAAAAGTAAAAGGTCTTGGAAGGGTCCTTTGTCACACCCAGAACTGGATCATTCATCGAGTTAAAATATTTACATTATGTTACATTAAGTTACATATCTCTACCATATTTTAATCTTAATTGTAATTTGAATAGTAAAAATGTTTAAACTTATCCTGATAAAAAATGAATAATTGTTTTTATATCTAATTTTAATTGGGACTGACATTGACATTAGATTAAATTTGTTAAATGTTAAATGTTAAACATTTACTCTAAACATCTACCCCATACTGAACTTTAAAGCGGCATAGTTATAAAACCATCCTAGATCCATCTTAACCTTCGATCTATCAAGCGCCGAAAGGGATCAAATCTCTCTATATGCAACCCTCTTTTTTGAGTGCAAAACTTGAGGAAAGATTTGCACCATGAGAGATTTCATCCCCCTTGGTACTTCATGGATTTGAGGTTAAGATGGATCTAGGTTGGTTATATAATAATATATAATGTCTATATTTGAATCTATGTGTCTCTTTCTTAGTCCCTCTCTCTATCTCACCCCCCAAACATACACACTCTCTCTCCATATATATATATATATCTCCCCAATTCCCTCTTCCTCTCCCACTCTCTCCCTCTCTCTCTCTCTCCACCTCTATCCCTCGAAGTCTTTCATCTTTCCTCCATCTCTCTCCCCCTCCAATTCCATCTCTCTCTTTCTCCCTATCTCCTCTCTTTCTCTCTCTTCCTTCCTCTCTCTCCTTCTCTCTATCCCCTACTCCCTCTCTTCCTTCCTCCCTCTCTTTCTCTCTCCCCCCATCACTTTCTCTCTGCCCTCTAACTCATCCTCACCCTCCAACTTAGCTTTGTCACTATTTTGGTTATAAAATATTAAACCTATATTTTGGATCAATCATGTCAAAGAAAATACAACAATGAAAAACTTAAAAGAATCATGCACTATCTTTCCTCTATTATTGTTAGTCACTTTGCTTTCTCTCATCGCATAGATACTTAGTTAAGATGAATCTATGCTAGTTCTTAATAATATTATTTATATTATATAAATTTCACATTTTTATATATAAAGTATTCTCGTTTTTTATTTATATTGAGATATTGATTTAATTTCTATGGGAATATTTTTAGTAGCCAGGATAGAGGGATTAGATATATCTTAAAAATAATTATAACCTTTCACATCTTAAATTTAATTAAAAAATGTTATAAAAATAAATTGAATTAAAATGTTTTGATTGTGAAATAAGTTATGGTTTTGGGCATGTGGTATTGATAAGCTATGACATTGGCCATGGTATTGTAACAAATCCTATTCACAAATTAATAAATCAAAATATAACAGATTGAATTTTTTTATTTTTATTTTTATTACTTTAACTTTTTATGATCAATTGAGCCAACATTTAAATGTTTACACTCATCAACATATCGGAGTTTAAATTAATTTTAACTTTTTATTTGTTACTTTTAACTTTTTGTTTATTACTTTTAACTTTTTATTATTAATTGAGCCAACATTTAAATGTTTATACTCTACCCTAGTTTATATTACTTTTAACTTTTTGTTTATTACTTTTAACTTTTTATTATTATTTGAGCCAACATTTAATATCACTTTTAATTTTTTATTATTTTTTAATAACATTTAAAATTGTTTATATACTTACATTACATCTACACAATTATTTAATTCTATACTGTATAGATTATAAAGAGTTAGCTATGGGGTTAGCTTAATTGGTCAAGTTGCAGTAGTTAAAAGCATCTTGCTAATGGGACGTCACAGAGTCACTCAGGTTAGGCTTCTAATAAACCCACTAGATGTGATCTCTTCAGGTGGATCTGCCCAAATAATTTTGTGATGTACTGACCACCAATCTCTATTGTACTTGAACCACACATAAAATAAAAATAAAAATAAATTATGTAATCGTTTTTGGAATTGTCTTTACTAAGACTTGATTTTTGGAATCTTTTGGGGTGTGTTTTTCTGGTCTAATTTCTCTAAAATCCCGTTAGGAATTTATTGAAATCACAAGTTTGATGGGTAACCCCTATACAACCCTAGGAGTTTTCAGGCTGTTGAATCCATATATAGTCAAAAAACTAGTTTAAATAATACAAATCAAGATTTCACCTCTAATTTTTCACCAGTACAAAAAGTCATACTAAAAACAATTCTTATAATTTTTCTATTTTATCTATTAATAAAATATTAAAAATAAAATAAAATAGCTTCCTTTATTAAACTAAATCTTAAGTTAAGATTTCATTATTATTCTGTTAAAACATTTTAGTGATATTTATCGCCACAAAGAAATGTATAGGCATCCCACATTACTTATCTTATTGATTGTATGTAATTGAGAGTGGTTGATTGTTGTAATCTTTCCATTGAAAAGTTTCCCTATGTGGTATTCTAGAATATATTAGTTATATTCTAGTATATTAGTTGTATTTCCTATTGTCAGTTTATTTATTAGGTTAATTGTATATCACGTTGTGAATATACTTTTTGGTTTTTATATTTTTAATATATATATTAGTTTTTATTTTATTTATTTATTTATTTTTTATTATGGGTAATAGTAATGTGGCTAGTGGAGTGTCAATATTATAAGAATGTTGTTTTAAAATATTTATGGTGATTTTAAGTTGAAAATATTGATATATTTTTTTTGTCAAGTTTGTGATTTTCTAGGCTTTGTTTGTAGCTTGAGAAACTACAACCCAAGAGCATTTAATCTGTCAAAGTCACTCAGGGATTGCACCCAACCTGGGCCACACCAACCCTAAGCTTACTAGATTTTTAGCATGTCTGTTCCCCTGGCATGGGCACAACATAATTTGTGAGGTGTGATCCTTGGTCGCCTTGCTAACGAGGCTCATCCTCAATCGATTGTGCTAGTGGGACTTGACAAAAGAATTGATATGTTGTTATGGTTTCTTTGAAGATTTTTACTCACTGGTGTGTGTGGGCGTGTGCAGCTAGGGTTTTCTAACCATCACAGTTTCCTCCCAGCACGTTTGTAGTGTGTTCCAACCATTGCCACCATTGTTTCAACTTTGTTTGGTTTCATTGCATCCCAATCATAACTACTCAGTGCAACACCACATCCCTCTTGTGATTGAGAGGTGGTTGCAACTTTGCATATTGATTCAAGATTTTTTCCATGTAATCTATAGTTATTTTATGTGGCCATAGTTCTAGAAGCATGCCTTTGTTTTTATATTGTGTATTTGAACAACCCCTAGCTTTCAAATGGGGGGTCTATCCACTCTAGTTGTTGGAGATCATGTCTCTCCTAGGCCTATAGATTTAGATCCAATCATTGATTATGGTGGACTTTTTTCCTTCAAGAAAGTTTTGCTTCAACAATTGTTTATGCATTCTTCCTCTATTCTAGTTTGTGACGTTCCATCTATTTCCATTCCTATTGGCTTGGAGGCTCATGAGGAAGCATATTTCCTTAGATCTAGCAATTTGGTTTGTGGATTTTTGGGGTTTTGGACACAACTTGCATATCTTCAATCTTGGATAGCAAAATATTGGCTTCCCATGATCAAGCAAGAAGTCTTCTTCCACCCTTTGTGCTAAGGGATTTTTTGTTATTGAGTTTGACAGTGTGCATTATTAATCTCCCTCCAATCCAAAAATGGTTGTATTGACTTATAATCTTGTTTGGATGTGGCTTCCAAATCTACCACTTCATCTTTGAGGTTTTCCCTATTTTTAGGCTATTGTGTCTACTTTAGGAAAGTTTCATTCTTCCTATTGCAAAACTTAAAGGAGGGGCATTGCTACTTATGCCAGAATCTTTGTGGAAATGGACCTTAGTCTTGAGTTTCAAAATGAAATTAACTTAATTAGAAAGTACTTTCCCTAGACTTAAAAATTAGATTATGAACGTGTTTCATTGCGACATAGGGATTGCTTTAATACAGACCATATAGTTGCTCTTTGTCCATTTGGGTTAAAGAACAATAAGAAGCAACAAAAATGTACTTGGTGGGTTGGCTCCATTGAGGATCATCAATTAGTTCTATGAGATAAATCTCCTCTAGCTCCTCCCTCAGCTCAAGTGACTCCAATCCTCAAAGAAAAGCAACAAGGTCAAGTCCCCCAAAGCTCCCTAAAAGCACATCTACATCCACATGATTTGGGTCATGAATCCCATGGTAACCTTTGCCCTCAGACATCATAAAGAAGTTGGGAAGATTAGTCTAATGTAGTCGAATCCTAAGAACAAGAAGAAACCACAACACAATCAGTAAGCAATCCTTCAAATTCAACAAAAGTGTGGGAAAAAGGAAAAAAGATCTAGTAGCATGTCACAAATGTTGGAATGTAAGTCAGCTATATTCTTTCTAGACATGTTGATAGTATTTGAGTTAGACCTTGCCTCATAATTTGATAAGTTAGAACTTATTGATATACTTAATTATATTTTAAGAGATCTCTTAAAATAAATTTTTAATTATGGTTAAAACATATATATATTTTAAAAGTATTTTTTAAAATTATTTTTTAAAATTATTAATTTATTTATATTAATTGATTATTTATATTAATTGTATATTTAATATATAGGTTTTCTTCTTTATATTAAAAGAAAATGAAACATGCTTAATCATCATATATTATATATTTCAAATGGGTTCATTTCCACGTGAACTTTTGAAAAATTAAATATAGTTTAATATTGAGTTATTTAGGTACAAGATTTTTGAACATTGTTTTTCATATTGATTAATTAGTTACAAATTTTGATTTAATAAAAATGGTTTCTTTCAATAGTTATGATATTGAGATTTTATTATATATATATTATGATTATTTATTCCAAATAAGATTAAAATAATTTCCCTAATATTAATTTTTATTTTTTATACAACTTCTTCTTTATATTCAATTATAAAAATTTTTAAATTAATTATTTTTAAAATAATACATATACTATATAATCCACCAATTTAAATTTTTCAATAATAATTTCTCATTATTTTAAATATTATATATATGTATATATATATAGAACTTTGAGTAAAGCATTGCTGCTTGTCGTTGATTGGTTGATTATAACTCATTAACACTAGACAAATCCTAGATACTCTCACACAATAATCGCTCTAGTATGGGTATAATAGACAATAAAACCTACTAGAAGTCTTTGATATTACTGTCCAGTTTCTGCAGAGTGTCTTTGATACTACTGTCCAGGTTCTGCAGAGTGGTTGCGGGATGTTTTCTTTGACACATTACTGTCATTTTCTAGGTTCTGCAGGGTGTCTTTGATACTACTGTCCAGGTTCTGCAGAGTGGTTGCGGGATGTTTTCTTTGACACCTTACTGTCATTTTCTACTTATTTTACAAAACACCATTGGAGATGATGGAGATGGGAATGTTGCTCCACACACCCTATTATTTTAATGATAAATTTTTTTTAGGGCATAATTTAAAATGAAACTGTCTATCAAATTTCATTTCAAATCATGTCTACAGTTAACCAGTGGCAGTCACACTCACGTGCTTCACTAAAACCACCGCTGCAGTGTACTGAAATCTATCCCTGTGAACGAGGTCATGCTCACGTGCTTGGGGACAAAAATGGTGGAATGAGCTACGCAATAATAGTAAACTTATTCCTTTAAAATTGTGAGCGTGGGATTTTCTTGGGATGTTCGTCAAAAAAGCCTTCTGCGTAGTAATTTGTCCTTTCTGTGGTTAAGTTTTAGGCCCCTAAGGATCTCACATGCTATACACATTTGTTCTGCGTAGTAATTTGTCCTTTCTGTGGTTAAGTTTTAGGCCCCTGAGGATCTCACATGCTATACACATTTGTGACAGAGCAGTCTAATGACATTCAAAGAAATGAATTTATGTGTATTTTTTTAGTGTTTATGATGATTTTTTGATAGAGGTGTGGGATCATGTTAATCTTGTATTACAATATTTTTATTTATTTTTTTTTTTTTTTTTCAATTACATCACTTAAATTTAAAATTCCAAAAACTCCTTATCCAGCCAAAAAAATTATGAAGATCTGACCTGCTATACACATTCTGCAACAGAGCAGTCTATCATACACATTTAAAGAGATGAATTTAGTGTTTTGAAAAAAAATTGAATACTCTATTTCTGCAGATTACATCACTTAAATTTAAAATTCCAAAAACTCCTTATCCAGGCAAAATTGAGAGGAAAAAGTAGAAACATCAAACAGTTCTACTATTGTGAAAGGATGTGATTACAAGTACTCCGAAGAATGCTAAAGGATCTCGGGTAAACTTACTTGCATTGTGGAAGCCAAGCTAAAAATCCACTATCCAGAGTATTACAATTTATATAGGTTATATTTTAGTTAATTGTTTTATGCTATGGAGTTTTTTAATATATATTTTTAATTAAATTTATCTGAAATTTGGTAATCAATTTGAATAGTGAACTCTACATAATCCTAAAATCTATCAGATTTTTCAAAGATCCAAATCCGCTTATACATTTAAAATATATTTTAAACAATGAATAATAAAAAAATCACAGTTTAACCAAATTATTTTTGGTAAAATTATTTTATCCTATAAAAGATAGTTAGCTAAATAGTTCGCTGATGGCAGAATCCATGGCCTGAATTCAAATATGCCGAATATGATAAAGCAACCGTTAGATTACCGCGCAAAATCAAGTTTATTTGCGGTCACATGGAGGAGCAGCTGCTTTATTACAGACTAGAGTCCAAAAGCTATAAGTTGATGATGACAGTGAATTGTCTGGCCTCTGTTCTGGCCGTGATCCAAATTTTGAGGCGAGTTTGCAGGGGTAATCCGACGACCGACATACTGGGACTTGCTTTAATGCGTCCCACTGCTAAGGGTTGAGAGTCTGTTAAACTGTGCGCAAGATTTTAATTTCAAGCGAGCTTTACGTCTGATCCGCTTCAAAGATCCTTTCGCATGGAAACGAACATTTATTCTCACAAAGAATCGATCAGCGAACAGGCTTCAGAAATCTTTTCTGCTTGGAATTTTTCCAGTAAGAGTCCTGGACTTCGTGCATCTCGAAAACTTTTCTTCATTAATATGCCGTATGAAATGAATTTTTTCAGCGAATGTTTTTTCTTACTGAAAAGTTCCAAATAAGTTTCCTGGATCATAGTTTCTTTGAAATTTCAAAGACCAGGAATTTAGTGAACATAATATTTTTGTCTAGGGATTTAATTTGAGAAGTTCGTGTTAAAAAGAAAAAAGAAAGAAAAAAGGGAAAGTAAGAAGTTTTTTCAGAATTTCTACTCACTCGACCTCAACGTCGGTCAATGAAATGCCTATTATTAGTTATCACGCTGCATATTTCGGTAGGTCTGGAAGGCCTGTCATGGCGCCATTTAAGATCTGCTTCTTGAGCTTTGTTAAGATTAATTGCGTAATTAATAGACCCTGGACCGACTATGAACGAGTTCTTTGACATGTAGATATTGCATTTAAGTTGATAGTATGTGGGAAGCAGTTGGGGCTGTCTGAAACAATCGTTATGTAGAGCAAGGGAAGAACTTCTGCCTATGTATATAGTTTTCGTTATTATATAAAGCACTGGTAATCTTGGTTGCGTGGAGTGCAACTGGAGCCTGCCTGAGTGTTTCCAGATTAACATCATAGCCTCCTTCGCCTGTTGACCCGATGCAACATGGATTATTATACAATGTTTACGAGTTGTGCGGAAGGATTTATTCAAAAGAGTTGGTTTCTGATTTTGGATAGATTCTGAGGAGCACTGCCAACATGTTTTCCAATGCTGATTAACGTTATGGTAGAAAGAAGAAAAACATAAAACCATGTTCCTTCCCGCTGAACTTTTGCAAAAGATTTTCCCAATTCGGCTCTGTTCTTTGTAGCCGATTCCATTAGAAACAGAGACAACAAAGTTGTCTTGCCGTCCTGTCAATTGAAGTTATTGTTACTGACAGAGTACAGACTGATTGTTGATGGTAATGGGAAAATTTTACAAAATAAGTATGTTAGAAATAAAATAAAAGAGCATATAACTAGGTTCCTTCCCGCTGAACTTTCACAAAAAAGATTTTCCTAATTCGGCTCTGTGCTTTGTAGCTGACTCCATTAGAAACAGAGACATCAAAATTGTCTTGTCGTTCTGTCAATTGAAGTTATTGTTACTGACAGAGTACAGACTGATTGTTGATGGTAATGGGCAAAATTTACAAAATAAGTAGTTGAATGCCGAACGACAGGGTTGTTACATGCTTCATATTGGCCTCTGCTGCTTCCTAAGTGTAGACATAAATGTAGGCATTCTGCTTTGTATGGTCCTCCTATGGGTCTGGAAATGACTTCTGCTTCCTGCTATTTCCTCCACTGTCTGAGGGAGAGTAGACATCCACGGAATCCACATCTTTATCTCTGTAAAATCTTTTTCTTTGGATTTCATGAAAGCTATCACCTTGCACTCAATTTTGTTATGGATTTCATGAAAGCTATCACCTTGCACTCAATTTTGTTGACCTTACGAAGAGTGGGCACATAGGTGAAAGCTGTCCCAAAGAAACTTGTGGAAGGACTTAAACGTCATTGCTAGCGTTAAGGGTGTTGAGGTCCTGCTCACTATTTGAGAGAGAGCGTGACCCTCTTGCTTTGGTACTACATCCCGGAGAGCCACCCGAACATAAGATTGTGGAAAATCCATCATTCATTGTGGGGGGACCCAATATATATTCGGGATTTAGGGGATGGCATCATGGCAGGACACAGGAACTTTGAATTGTGAGAAAAGTTGGAATGGCTACAATTAAGCTCGGAATTGTCGACCTTTTTATATCTTAGTTCTCTAACTCATGGTTTGGGTAGCATTGTACCCTAGTATTAGGATGGTAATTGAAAATCATTTTAGGAACATTTTGCTTTTAAGTTCGATAAAGGACTTCAAATTTATGTTAGTGGTAATTAATTAATTTTTTTAATTGTTAATTGTTGATAATGTGATTATAAAATGCTCCTTTCTTTGTCTGGAATGTATTTTTGAGTTGTATCCTCTCTAGTGGCATTAGAGTGGCAAACGAGGAAATTCATATGGAGTTTCCTTGAGTTGGTATCCTTTCTTATGGTATTAGAGTGGCAAACAAGGAGATCCATATGGAATTTCCTTTCAAATTATGGTAGAGGAAATGCTTTATAGGGATTATTGATTGATATTTTATTCTTGGAGTAAACTTTTCTGCTATGTTTTTTCATCAATCGCATTGGCTAAACAATGGATGCATGCCATGGGAATTTCTACCCTTAATTTTTGAATTTTTGTCAATTTAACCCTTCAACAGGTGTCCTCAAATCACTGTTGCTACATTAATAATTATGTATATGTTGTATTTATGCAATTATGAGATGAAGCTTCTTATCTTAGATTGTAAGCTAGGAGAATTGTAGTAGAGCATAATGAAGGATGTTTGAGAATATGTTAAAGAGGTTGATCTTAGGATCACATTATATAAGGAAAAATGAGAAAATGATATCAATGTGATGAAGCTATTGAACCTAACATTAGTGAGCTAAATGATCTAATGTTCCACTTGAACCACATGCAACCTATGAGCAACACTAATACCCTATGAGATGAAGTTATTGAACCTAACATTAATGAGGTAAAGGATCTCACATTGCACTTGAAGCACATGCAACCTATGTGCGAGAGCAAGACCCAAATGGGAGCCACGAGCTCCTCCAATAAGCTCATGGAGGAATCCTTCATAATGAAGCGAAACTATTTAAGACATCAAAAAAAATTCCATCATGATGGGCATACTTGGATGGTACATGTCAAGCAATATTTCATGCTTCATGATTAGGTACCATAGGACAAGAGAGTTTCCTCAATGGTCCTCCATCTTGACACAAAACCCTTTCAGTAGTAATGATGGATGAAGAAGAAAAATCCATTGGGCAGGGAGGTTACACATGGACACATTTTGTAATAGACATCACTCAACAATATCATAATGTATGGGAATGAGAATACTTCAACAAATTAATCAAGGTTTGGTAATCGAGGTCGGTGATGGGCTACATGCTCTCCATCATTAGAAATTAGCTATTAGAGTTTAATACTTGAGAAATTAAAATCACTTGATCTCTACATTAAGGAAATGGACGAGGAGGTTCAACATAAAGTGAATATTTTGTTGCCCATAGCTATATATATTTTATTGATCTATTTGAATTGTGAATGAAAAGAAAGAACATGAAATATTGTGAAGAGAACACAAATACAGTGCATATAGATAGATATGTACTTGATCGATTTTGAATTGAGAATGAAAAGAAACAATGTGCAATATTACAAAGAGAACACAAATACAATAATGAGAGTAGAGTATTACAGTGAAAATCAACTTATATTAATGAATCAAATGGTGAAAACATTGCAATATATGTAGTAATGTGAAATTGGCTAAAATTGTGGTAGCTTATGTCTAAGAATAGATGTGAAGGTTACCTTCATTCACAAAAATCCCATAAGAAGATGATGGAAATACATCTTATAATGACACCAAAAAGGTCTAAGAAGAAAAAGGAAGAAACATTAAAATGCAAGAACCATAACCTTAGCATGACTGGCATTTTGTGGGAACACAAAGCTAATTGAATTTGAACAATATGAAAAAAGCAGAGCCTTGTTGAGATTATAACTTTTAACTTATTACTCTATTTTGGATTTTCTTAGGCTCATTGGAAAAAACACTAGTAGGTTGAGTTGGGTCCTTGATTTTTTGTGTGTGGTTATGCATAAGGACATATGGAAAAGCTTTAAAAAATGGGCCAAATAAAGCATGAAGGAAAAACAACGAGAAGTAGGTACATTATTTTGATGACCTTTGTGTTGGGTGTGGAGCCTGATTATCTTATGTATTCAAAGGTATCGCTGCATTGGACCCTAGTTCGTGAAATATTCACTGCAGGGGGGGTCCAGGGGGGCAACTGCAACCTTTTGGGAGCCCTCCCCTGGCGGGGGGATTGGGGGCAGCGCCCCCGAAGCTAAGAATAGATGTAAAATTGCCTTGTAAAAGGTTATAATTTCGTACTCAATCTGGGCCGTTCATTACACGAAGATCTGATGGTAGAAATTATGTTTAATTGAGGGTTTTTTGCCCTAGAAGGCAACCTCTCGCTATATATGAGGGAATTGTATTGCGTTTATGTAGATCTGTATTCTGAGTGAGGAAGAGAGAGGAGATTGAGAGCAAAGAGGGAATTACAACAGATATGTTGTAGGTTGTATCTCTTCAGTTTGTTGGATAATATAAATCAAAGGACTGGCTGTTTCTCCGTGGACGTAGCCCAAACTGGGTGAACCACGTATATCTGTGTCTCTCTTGTTTTATGTGTTTTCTGTGTTTATATTTCTGCAATATTTTATGTGTTCCATTGCTCTGTAATATACACTTTTCTGACAATTGGTATCAGAGCCGAAGGTCTATTTGGTTGAAAAACTCGCAGGAGAGAAGGGTTCCTGGTTCGAGTGGGAGAAATGGCGGAAGATGGTAAGTTTAGGGTCGAAAAATTCAACGGCCAAAACTACAAGCTATGGAAGATGCAGATGGAAGATTATCTATATCAGAGAGATCTGTACCAACCATTGAGTGGAAAGACAAAGAAGATGACGAGTATGACAGACACATAATGGGATATTCTTGATAGAAAGGCACTTGGAATAATACGGTTGTGCTTAGCGGCGTCAGTAGCATTTAATATTTCAAAGGAAATGACAAGAGAGGGTTTAATGTCGACATTGGCCAAACTATATAAAAAACCCTCGGCCTCAAATAAGGTATTTCTTATGAAGCATTTATTTAATATGAAGATGTCAGAAGGTGGATCACTTGCTGATCATTTAAATGAATTTAATACTGTTACCAGTCAGTTAAGTTCTGTAGGGGTAACTTTTGATGATGAATTTATGGCTCTGTTATTTCTGTGCTCATTGCCAGAAAGTTGGAATGACTTAGTTATGGCCATTAGTAACTCTGTCTCTAGATCTAGTACTTTAAAGTTTGATGATGTTGTCGGTGCAATCCTTAGCGAGGAAATGCGACAGAAAAGCTCCGGTAAGACATCAGGTAATGCTTTGACTACAGAGACTAGGGGAAGAAAAACGGAAAGAGGAAAGAGCCCAGGATATCACAGTAATTCAAGAAAAGGTAGATCCAAGTCCATATCGGGGATAGTGTGCTGGAAATGCGGGAAGAAAGGACACCTGAAGAAAGACTGCAAGTCTCGGAAGGGAAAAGAAGGAGACCCACAACAAGAAAACAATCATGAAGCGAATGTGACAGGTGATGTGTTGCAAGATGCTTTGATTCTTTCTTTAGAAAATATTATTGATGCCTGGGTGGTAGATTC
>APFE030579492.1:112783-139089 GCA_000404065.3 Pinus taeda
TAACTTGCCCCTTGTTGACCGGAGGTGCAGATGACGTGGATGGCTGAACCAATAGCATAGGAACCTCGAGCACCTTGATTCCTAAGTGCCCATGTGGCTCATTTGGCAAAATGGCACATGGAACCTTGAGATTAATAAAAAGGCTGCGGAATCACCAGATGGCTGCGGAATCAGCAGATGGCTGCGGAATCGGCAGAGAGCTGCGGAATGCCTATAAATATGTCAAAATCTAAAAAAAACAGTCACACATTAGCAAAGCTCACTTGATCATGCTTAATGACATCTAATGTAATGATCTGGGTGGTTTTACATTGAAAATGAGGCAAAAGAGAGAGGTAAGTGATGAAAAACAGTAGGTAATAGTGGATGATGAGGTGTAAGTTAGAGGCTCTACAATAACCCTTCATGTTATGATTTGAGTTCCCTTATTGTATGTTGCTGGGATACTCTTGTTTATTACATGTCGTCATGCATGTGTTTTGTTTTGACATCCCTTTTGTGCCATGTTGGTGGGATGCTCACCATGCATGTTTTTGTATCGTACTGATAGGAGTCATTTGATTGAGAGTTCCAAGTTGTGGGATATCTCTTAGAGCCACTCATGTGTGAGGGCATTCTTCCTTGTATGATCGAGACATCATCTATTGTGTACATCATCTTTATTGACAACACATGATGCAGCGGCCTACACCATCTTGACATCGAGGCCCAGAGACGTAGTCCCTCCTGGACGAACTCCATTATCAACGACTTATGTTTTCATGTGCTGATGATTGTTATGTTCCTCTTCTTTACAATCTGCAGCTGTATTTGTTAATTTTCTTTTAAAATGCAATTTTAACACATCACGAAATTAAAAGGTCTTGGAAAGGTCCTTATTCACACCTGGACCTGGATCAAAGGCAACCCCTCGCTATATATGAGGGAATTGTATTGCGTCTATGTAGATTTGTATTCTGAGTGAAGAAGAGAGAGGAGATTGAGAGCGAAGAGGGAATTACAGCCAATACGCTGTAGGTTGTATCTCTTCAGTTTGCGGGATAATATAAATCGAAGGACTAACTGTTTCTCCGTGGATGTAGCCCAAACTAGGTGAACCACGTATATCTGTGTCTCTCTTATTTTATGCGTTCTCTGTGTTTATATTTCTGCAATATTTTACGTGTTCCATTGCTCTGTAATATATAATTTTCTAACACTTTGATGACCACATGAATCAATCTTCCCCCCCCTATGTAGAAATATTCCCCACTACTACAAATTCATGTACCAAATGGGGGAATTTTAGTTGAATATGGTTCTTGGTAAACCACTTGCATAGTGAAGAAGCTATTGTATTTTGACAACTTGATAAATTTGCTTGTCCCATTTGAGAGAGTTCTTCATCTTGTTGTCCATGATCCAGTCCATATAACTTTCTCAATGTAGTCAACATTTAACATTGTAGTGGTCAAGTGCTATACCACCTACAAGGTGTATCACATAGGAAGAAAAGTATGTTCAAAACAACTCCATAGTCACAAATAGGGTGTAACTGAAAGGTTGAAAATTTGATTTAAAAGGACTTCCACTCACAAATTTGGTGATAGTGTAGGCCTATATTAGAGTGTTTTGAGCTTCTTATAGAAGTCTTTGAGTTGTTCTTTTTTCAAGTGAAACCATGCCTTGACACCAATATGACACTTTTGTGGAACCTAATATTCATCAGGTCTTTGCTTGTACTCGGTGTTTAATTTCTTCAAGATATCACAAAATGGTTGTTGGACTCATTTAACATTTTTGTTTGCTACGTTTGCCTCATTTTTTAGTGTTAGGTATTATGTGTCTATATTCATTTCAGGCATGCACATTATGCTCCTAATGTGTTTTTTCAAGGCCTAGGGTTGGATTGTTTAGGAGGTCAACAACCCTCAATGTTGGAGTTCATTGGTGCAAACCATTGAGAAAATATTTTAGGTTCACTATGGGTCTTTTATAGGTGGTTTTCAATCCATATTTTCATGTCCCCATTCTATTGTAGTACAACTTAGTTTATTAGGGTTAAGTGAAGCTAAAAAGGGCATATATGTTATATTGTGAATGGTTAATTTGATAACTTAATAGAATGCATAAATTTATGGTTATGTTACTAGTTTTCTTGGTTTTGGGATTCTAATGTAAATCTTGTGTAAATTATGAATGTGCCATTATTTTCTTTTTTATTTTCTTAATAATTTTTTAGTGTTTTTTCTCTTGCATACATTTATCAATGTCATTTTCCCTACATTGAACATGGGAAGACCCTTCAAGCCAATGGTTAGAACTCCAAGCATGCCTTGTTAAAATAAAATATTACACCTTAATGCAAACCCTGTCTAGGTGACTGAGATAGTGAGTAACAAGAGAGAATCACCAATGTTGCCTCAACAACTACTCCCCTCGTTTTAGTGATGGACACAATCCAACACAAGGGAGGCTTCCTTAGTAGATATTAGATATGTAATGCTCCAATGAAACCAAGTTAAGAGCCCCTTAAGGTTTCTACTTCTATCACTATCCAATAAGATGTTCACACAATTAGGGTTTATAGGGCATTTAAAGGTAATTTCTAGATTTGAGTTCGAAGGGTCATATGGTTTTTTTAATGGCTTAGCTCAACCAATATGAGTTAGGTCCCCAAACACACATGATCAAAAAGTTACACAATGCTATATCAAAATAGCTTATAAAATAGAAAATTTCAACAGTAAAATAGTTTATTGCAACATGAAATAATAACCCCAATACCCATGATAATAAAGTGAAAAATAAAGGGCTATGATGAGAGTAAAATAGAGATTTGAATACAACAAAATTTTGCAATAAAATAATATATAATAACCTTACGAAAACCTAGATCTCAGCCCTAGAAAGTGCCTAGAAAATTCATTAAAGATGACACTTTGCATTTTATAACATATTCCAAACACTTTTTAACCCTAGGACTAGGAGACACAAGATATTCAATGCTAAAAATGAAATAGTCTATTTTAATTTAACCCTAAATTACCTCAAAACATAAAATAAATTATTTGTAAGGAAATAATGATCAACACAAGTGAGAAGATTGGCACCTTTCTCTATTTAGGGCATATGGAGTCAAGGATCAACACATTTGAGAAGGAAATGGAAGGGATGTAGGTTCAAATACTAAGGGAAACATTACTTGTGTCCCTTAAAGGTTTGAGCTAGGCATCTTACAATCTTCAAGGATAGATAAGGGAAGGACCTTTAACATAGGTCACCTCAAAGAACTTGGTGAAAGATCTTGTCTAAGGAAGGTAATGAGATAAAAATATTGGTAATTACATTGATGAGTACTTAATAACCATCATCCATCGACAAAAACAAGATAAAGAAGAATAACATAATTAATTTAGCATGCATCCAACACAGTTCACGAATAATCATTCAAGAAAAGAGAACCATCCACATCAACAATTCCTCCTTAAGACAAAGCTCTAGTTAGACTTCCACATCACATGAGAGAAAGAAATAGAACTTCAGAGAAAATAAGTCTCCATAATGTGCAATTATTCAAATGAGGGGAGCAATATCTCTACTTATATGGGGAAATCAAGCGTCCATCCTCTATAATAGCAACATATCCTCTAAATTCCCTTAAATGCATAATATCCATGATACAAGGTGGACAAGGAAAGAAAGACCCCGAAAAGATTCTTCATAAATAAGTAAAATATGCCATAAATGCAATACATCCATCATAAATGCCCCCCCCATTAGTCACACGTGTGACTAAGTGAATACATGTGATGTCATCTCCAAAGAGGGGTACTAATGCTACAAAATCCGCGTCTGACCATGAAAGGGTGCAATGTCTCATCAAAGGTCATGTCTCCTTGTCCCAATGTCATACTTTATCATCAAAATTTTCCAAATGATCCATCATCATGCTAGGTCAACCCAAGGTAAAGTCATATGTCATCATCATGTAAAACGTCCCATCATAAGGGCAACACCCTCAAGCTAGGAAATTGTTTCGTTAAGGGAGAAGGTGTCATGACCCCTCCAAAGGGGTGTGTTATCATCATCACATACATCATCATCAAGAAGTGATAATGCCATCATGGGGGTGTCATGCGCTCCCTAAGGCGTACAATGCTTCCTAGAACCCAAACATCCTCAATATTGGTCCAAATCATCAAAAAAAAAGGAGAGCACCCTCAAGAATCAAGGAAAGAGAGTGTGGTCATCATATTCATGGTAATAAGATCCTCTCCATCATGGAGTCTCATCATCTCTGTGGGCTCCTATAATCATACATCTTGGGCACATACTTCCAAAACAACCTAATAAGTGGATCATGACATATACAAGGGTCACAAGGTTAGATCAAACCAAGAATCATGATCAAGTGTCACAATAAATCAATATTTAATGCAATTTACCAAGTCTAGATATGGTATAACCATTAGTTACCCCTATCACATGTAACAAAACCAAAGGAAATGCATAGGTTCCAAAAATCCTATCAAGGGATATGTGAAGTGTAAGATGAGTATGATATAGGGGAAAAGAAGGGTTTCATTAGTTTTCTTGCACAATCAAGTAAGGTCAATGAATATTAATCTCACGAGCATATGCGTAGAAAATCTCCCTTATGCTTTGAGTTGCCTCTTCCTTGGCATTGTGTATTTCTACCCTGTTATATTTCCTTTTAGTTTCCTTCTAGCTTTGTCAATATTTGATTTCTGACATCTTTCTTTTCATTACATAATGCTTATATATAAATATATGTTTATTGTCCAATTCATTAGGTCCATTTTTCATATATAGTTCATTGCATGGGACATTGGGATGCTTCATTAGTCTTTTTTTTGGTAGATGCACTCAATGCATAGGTAGAGCTAATGACCTTATGTGAGGGGATATTGCTTAATTTTCCTTGGATTTTGTGGCATTATGATTCCTTCCATTATTATTTTGCATTTTAGCTCTTCATAATTGCTATTAACTTTATTTATTTGAATCAACCTTAGGTTTACCATCCCCTTCTTCTCATGGGACTACTGCAATGTGGACCTTTGACAATTACATACACAATTCAATAATGAACAAGAATCTGATGGAAATATGGAAAATGTTATATATGGTAGTGATCTAGACATGATACCCTTTTTGAAGCACTTCCCAATATTACAACCTGCCCCAAGAAATCCCACATCTTAGTAAAAGAGGGTGATGAACTCCAATTAAGCTAAAAACAAGGAAAATCATGCAAATAAAGCATGTCTTCATCCATCCAAAAAATCTCCTAATGATCACTAGGATGAACCCTATGTGAAAATTATGCTGCAGTGCTTGATTTATCTCTCCTATTTATTTACAATAATAAGTTATCTACCAATGCTTCAGTAAATATCAAAATAAATTCAGCTACAGACTACAAAAATTATGACAAAAGCAAGAGAAACACCAACACATGAACAATCACCTTGACACGCTTGTTTTTGGACAAAATTCCTCAGAAAAACCCAATGCGAGAAAACCAGTGCAACAGATCTGAGGGTTTTTATTATTGGCAGTAAATTTCTAAATACAAATTGGATGCCCTAGAGAAATTGCAATCCACTTGGAGAAGATAATTGATAGAAATATAGTGATAATTTTCTCACATTGAATCTAGAGATTTTGCACTGGCCCTAGCTTCTTGATGACCCACTGCGCAATCCCTATGTGAGCCTACGCAATCACTGCATGGCTTCCGCGTGGATACTCCCTTTGACTGTGTCACCCTTGTTGCTATTGCATCTATTGCTAAGAAATCGAGATTTCATCTGTCAATCACCCACAATGATTCCTGACACTGATCTCTACTATTCCCCCAATAGTTCTGCGTCAACTCATCTAGCTATCGCATTATCCCTCTTTGGCATTATGTTGCCTCTCTGATCCTTCACTATCTTCTCTAAAGTATATTCACTGGAACAGGAAATCACTTCCTTCTAATACTGCCTCGATCCTCACTGCTTGATCACTGGTTTGAATTCCTTAGCCAACCCTTCCCTAGGAATATCGAATTGACTGATCAACTCTCTATGTATTTTGGAATGAACTACAAGCCTCCTTCTTATACTTTTCTCATTGAGACTTCAATGACCGAGATTAAGTCTCTAATCAACGACTAAGATTAAAACTTGACTTGATCCACTTTCTAGAACATTCTCACCCATATTTTGATCAATACCCATTAATACTTTAATTGTCTTAAGTTTAGACTTAGGAACCCCATTAAAAATATTAATTATTTTAATAAAATACAATCTGGGTGGAATTTCACCAAACAGCTTCTGGGTTCTTTAGAACTCATGTGCCTTAGCCTCTATATCAATTTTCATGGCTAGAGCACATTCGATGCTACCAAAAACTAAAGCTCCCTCTTAGCGAGGAAAATGTTCTAGCAGCAATGTCCAACTGCATGCTACTCTATTTTTGAAGCATCTCCTTTCCGCACTGTTGTTTCCACCAACACTGTGCTGTTGCTGCTATTGTACAGTTGCCCATGACACTGCCACTACCACTACTGCATCTGTACTACAACTCCCTCTCAAATGCCGCATCATGCTATTGAAAGGGATTTTCCAACATACCCATATGTTCTCGGAATTGAACACACTTTGTTCTTCCTAGAGCCTTGGTGAGTACATCTGCTACCTGATTTCTTGTGGGAGTATAATCCAACTGTACGGCCCCACGCTGAACATAGTCCCTGATAAAGTGACATTGAATATTGATGTGCTTGGAGCAATCATGAAACACTGGATTTTCAAAGAGCTTGATACAACTCAGATTATCACATAAGATTTTTGTCGCTTCCATCCTCTTCCTAAATAGATTTACAAGCAGTTTCCTGATCCATATAGCTTCACATGTAGCTGTGCTAGCTGCCATAAACTCAGCTTTAGCCGAGATTAATGCTACAAACTTTTGCTTCTTACTGCACCAGGAGGTCATCCCAGATCCAATACCAAAGCAATACCCATAGGTATTGTTCCTGTCTACTGAACTTCCTGCCCAATATGCACCAGTGAATCCACTCAACTCGATATCATCACCCTTGATGCTTTTAATCCAAAATTGATTGTTCCCCGCACATACCTAAGAAAGTGCTTTGTTGCGGCCCAGTGCACCCTTTTTGGTTCCAACTTGAATTGACTAAGGGTGTTGACATCATATGTTTGGCCTGATGTTGACCAGATACATAAGCGACCCAATGAACTATCTGTATAATGTGGGGTCCATTTCCTTATCTCCAGATGCATCTATTTTCTTCCAATTGGTAATCAGAGGCATAGCCATAGGTTGAAAATCCTACATTCTGAATCTTTTTATAATTTATGTTGCATATCTACCTTGGCCAAGGAAGATCTCACCATCCCGCTGCCAAACTTCCAATCGCAGAAAATAGTTCTTTAGCCCCAAATTCTTCATGTCGAACTATGTTTCCAGGTTCTTCTTGCAATCCTCTATGAGTCTGGATGATCCTGCCAAAAATAGATCATCCACATATAATACCAGAATTAACGGCTCATCTTCTACTAACAGATAATAAATATTGGGATTGGAATCTCTCTTGATGAATCCCAACTGCTGTAAGTAGTTGTCAATTCGACCATACCAAGCTCTAGGTGCTTGTTTTAGCCCATACAAGGCTTTCTTCAATCTACACATATGAGTTCTATTTTCATGTGTTTCGAAACCTTCTGGTTGTTCAATATATACCTCTTCTTCTATCACCCCATTCAAGAACGTTGTCTTGACACCCATTTGATGAATCTCCCATCCCATCTGTGCTGCAAGGGATATAAAGGATCTGATAGAGGCATACTGAGTTACTAGGGAAAAGGTCTCTTCATAGTTTATTCCTTCCTTTTATGCATATCCTTTCGTGACGAACCTAGCCTTATACTCATTTCCACTACCATTTGCAACATACTTGATCTTGTAGATCCATCTTGAACCCACAACTGATTTGTTCTTTACTCTTGTTACAATTTCCCAGACATCATTTGTCATAATGGAACTATACTCTTCTACCATGGCATCCACCCACACCTAGTGTTGTACGACTTAATGAAAACTAGAGGGTTCTTCGACCTGAGCTACCAATGCTTGGTACTTGTCAGGTTGTCTACGTTGCCTTTTCTCGACTCTAGGAGCTCCAAAAAATTCTTTTGTGTCCCTCAAAGTGTGTCATACTTCTTGGCTAGTCCTTCCACTGGTGGTGAGAAGTTCCATCTGTTCTTCTTCCAGTTGTTGTACCTGTTGTGAAACTCTTGGCTCCTCTTCTCTTAAGGAGATGCTAGTACTGGTTACAGTGCTCGAGCCATATACCTATCTTCTTGCTAGATCGGTTCCCTGTTGCTGGACAAGAGGAACATCCTCACCCTGTTCTTTAAAAGGCATTTCTTGAGATTTTTTGAAAGCTCTATCTTCCATGAAATTTACATCTCGCCTTACTACAATCTTCCTATTGCTTGAAATGTATATTTGGTATGCCTTTGAAGTCTCGTTGTAACCCACGAGATATCCAACTTCAGTTGTCTTCTATAACTTGCTCGCTTCTCATCTGGAAAATGACTATAAGCCACACTTCCAAATATCGTAAGGTGACTCACTTATGGCTTCTTTTCTGTGAAAACACCCTTCGACGTCTTCTTTCCTAAAGCCCTATGAGGGTCCTTCTCTAAATATATACAGTCGTGTTGCATGCTTCTACCCATAAAAACTTGGGTAGATTCTAATCACATAACATCGCCTTTGCCGCTCCAACAATAGTTTTGTTCTTCCTTTCTACGACTCCATTATGCTCTGGATTATAAGGTGTTGTCCATTCTCTTCTGATCCCTTCTCTTACACAGAAATATGTGAAGTTTTTTATCCATGTATTCCCCACCATTATCTGAGCGCAATATTTTGATCTTCCTTCCTGTCAGGTTTTCCACTAGAACCTTGAACTCCTTAAATCGATCAAAGACCTCATCCTTGGTTTTTAAGAAATAAATCCAAGTTTTCCTGGAATGGTCATCTATGAAGGTGACAAAATACTCAACACCACTGATAGCCCTTGTAGACATGGGATCGCAGATATCTGAGTGTATTAAGCCCCATACACTTTGAGCTCTATTGTTGCTTCTGGAATAATACGCTTTGGCGTACTTTCCTAGTACACAATCTCTGCATGTATCATCATGCTTGGTAGTAAGCATCGGAACCCTCATAACAATTTCCTTGAGCATCCTTAATGCCCCATGATGTAAGTGTCCCATCCTTCTATGCCACAGTTCATTCAAGTCTTTCTCTCCACTAACATTATTGCTTATCAGCTCCATAGGAGACTCGAGTTGCAACTTATATAACCTGTTGCTTCGAGTTCCAATATGGGCCCTCTTTTTCCACTTAGGATGCTTAGCATATACTTTATTATAAATGAAGTATACATCATATACTTTATCTTGTAATTGAGATATTGAAATAAAATTCATTCACATACGTGGCACATGCAATACATTAGCGGCCCAAAGACCATCTCCTGCTATTGTCTGGAAGGTAATGGTTCCCTTTCCTACTGGGGTGCATTTCATCCTGTTACCCATTGTGATTTGGAATTTCATTTGTTCCTCCCAATAGCTCGATTTTTTTTTTTTTTCGTTCTCTAGTCATATGAGTTGAAGCCCCACTATCAATGTACCAATCCTCGCCTGATGTAGAACTCGATACGCAAGAAAATTCCTCTTCCAACCAGGAAGCTAATTCTGAAATATTATGATCCCTACTATTATCCACGCTATTTATCTCTACTGGTAATTTTTGTAAGGGACTACATGAATCTTTTGGAGATCGATTTGCTGCCAATGTGGCACCACCACCCTATATTGCATAAATTATTTCCATCTTGCCTGATATTGCTTTGATACCATGTGAAAATTATGTTGCAGTGGTTGATTTATCTCTCCTACTTATTTACAATAATAAGTTAACTACAAATGCTTCAGTAAATATCAAAATAAATTCAGTTGCAGACTTCAAAAATTATGAGAAAAGCAAGAGAAGCACCATCACATGAACAATCACATTGACACACTTGTTTTTGGACAAAAGTCCCCTGAAAAACCCAATGTGGGAAAACCGGTGCAGAAGATCTGAGGGTTTCTATTATTGGAAGTAAATTTCTGAATACAAACTGGATGCCCCAGAGAAATGGTAATCCACTCCGAGAAGATAACTGATAGAAAGATAGTGAGAATTTTCTCACACTAAATCTGGAGATTTTGCACTGGCCCTAGCTTCTCGATGACCCACTATGCAGCCTCTGCGTGAGCTTACACAGTCACTGCGTGGAGACTCCCTCTGACTGCATCACTTTTGTTGTTTTTGCATCTGTTGCTGAGAAATCAAGATTTCATTTGTCAATCACCACAGTGATTCTTGACATTGATCTCTGCTATTCCCCCATCAATTCTGCGTCAACTCCTCCAACTGTTGTGCTATCCCTCCTTGGAAATGTGTTGCCTCTCTGATCCTTCACTGTCTTCTCTAAAGTATATTCACTGGAACAGGAAATCACTTCCTTCTAATACTACCTCTGATCCTCACTGCTTGATCATTGGTTCAGATTTCTTAGCCAATCCTGCCCTAGGAATATTGAACTGACTGATCAACTCTATGTGTATTTTGGAATGAACCCCAAGCCTCCTTCTTATACTTTTCTCGTTGAGACTTCAATGATTGAGATTAAGTCTCTAATCAACTATTAAGATTAAAACTTGACTTGATCCGCTTTCTAGAACATTCTCACCCATATTTTGATTAATACCCATTAATACTTTAATTTTCCTAAGTTTAGACTTAGGAACCCCATTAAAAATATTAATTATTTTAATAAAATACAATCCATGTGGAATTTCATCAAATGGTTTTTGGGTTCCTTAGAACTCATGTGCCTTAGCCTCTCCACCAATTTTCATGGCTAGATCACATCCGATGCTACCAAAAACTAACACCATATATATGAAAATAACATTGATTATGAAGAATATAATAATGCACCTCATATATATGTGGCATCACAAAAGTATGATATGAATGAGAGTCGAGGCATTATCATTCATATACACTCTATAGAAAGGAAGAAAATGTGTGGTTATTGGCTGGAAATTTGTATCATAGGAGAGAATTTTTTATCTTGTGGTTACCCATGTATGTGGATGGGTTAAACACTTAAAAAGAGTTATTGCCAATAAAATTGTGAGGACTTTCTTGGAGTTGTGTTGAACATGAGGAAGGCTTTCACTCCATGTATGTGGATGCTTAAAGTTGTACAATATAATCATCTTATTGACTACATCTACTTGTCCATCATTTTGGGGATGGAAAGTAGTCAATTTGGTTAGTCTAGTGCCCATGATGAACCCAAGGTTAGAATAAAAGATAATGAGTAACTTCTTGTCCCTTTCATGTACAATGGCCTTTGGCAACCCAAAATGAACCAAAACATGCTCAATGAGGAGCTTAGTCATGACTTCTTTATGACACTCTTATTATACAATGACAAAATTTCCATCTTAAGGAATCAAGTAATTACCAAATAAAATACAAACATTTCCATACTTGGTTGAGGCCGGGCTTAGTCAAATCCATGGGTACTGACTTCAAAGGCTTATTTAGGGTAGAAAAAGGAGTGTACAATCCATACTTGTTGATTGGAAGTTCAATAATGGTGCAAGTAGTGCATGATTTGAAGTATTTTTACTTCTTGTCAAAAATTTTGCATATAGAAGTACTTCTACAACATCACTATTGTCTTCTCCATGCCAAACTATTTTCCACCCTATTGTATTATCCCTTCCAAATCATCTTTCTTGTTCATCTGAAGGAACATGAAGATGGCCCATATGGCACAAAATTCCATCCTAGGGGTGAAGTTCTAAAACTTGTTACATATGTCCAATGTTTGGTATGTAACAATAAAGTTAGGATCACTATCATATAGTTGAGGCCACTTTGAAGTCTCATGTATACAATAATTGACTATGGCCAGTGCCACTACATGAGGTCGGATAAGGAAATCTACAACTCAATTGGTGCTTTCCTTCTTATACATAACATTTAGGTGGGACTATTGAAGGTAAATGGGTCACTTTTGATGGTGATGTTTTTACAACTTTCCCGACATTACAAACATTATATAGGACTATTGTAAGTATGGATGTTGATTTCCTTTCCCCAAATATAATGTCTCAGTATGATAGCCCAACAGATTCCCATGATGTGTGAGGATTGCAATAATAACACAATCTAAGGTCTATGTCTCAAATGGTTATTATGGATATGGTAGAATCTTAACTAGCATTGTCTAGAGGTGATGCTTTAGTGCCTCATATTTTGTTGCTTTTCCTTAACTCAAACAACCCTAGCTTTAACTCTTCCCTTGGTCACTTTGCTCAATTTCTAAGTAATATGATACTTTTCCCATATACAGTTGAGGTAAAAGTTGGTGAGGATATAGAAGCTGCAAACATTCAATAGTGTCTCAAGGCCAAAAAATCACAGGTGACTTGGATCTTAGCTAGATCCACATGAAATATATGTCCCAATGATCATTAGGATGGCCCTTATATATGAAAATAAGACTCATTATGAAGAATATAAATAATGCACCTTGTAGGTATGTGACACCATAAAAATCATTGGGATGATGCCATCTAGGTATATGACCCCAAAATAGTTAGTGAATGGTCATTGAGTATCATCCATTATCCATGTGAATGTTGTTGGTGCCATATTCAAGCTAAATTGCTTAACCATCAACTCAAAGTGTCCTTCCTTAGAATTGAAATTTATCTTCAACACATCAATTAGGTCTTTTACCACCTAGTGATGGCCTAACTCAAGGTCAACATTATTAGAAAACTTGGAACCTTTTGAAATATTCAAGTATAGCATCAATCCAAATGATTGGGTACCAATTATTTATTGTGCTTATTTGAATTGGAACAATAAATCTCCTAAAAAGTAGGGAGCTTGGCCTAATGTGGTATTTTTGCATGAAGAGAGCACACACACACACACACACACATATAGATAGAGAGAGAGAGATACCCAACATCGAAACATTACCTGTTTTACCTCCTAATTTATAGGTACTTTTATAAGTGAGGTGAAGTCATCTCTATATTCTTCTATAAAATTATCCACCTATCTTTGTCGCATAGAGGAATCCCTTGTAATGACGCTTTAGTAGTCACAATGATTTTCTTTTATCCATCAAACTAGATCATAAAAAGGACAATCTCCTAGGCTAAGATATTGTCTTTCATTACTTAGTAGTGATCAGAGACATTGTATAAAGGTTTTAACCCTATATAGAAATTACTCGCAAACAAATTCTTAAAAAACAAAAAATATCTAATGGCGAGAACAAAAAAATATACATAGAGATTTATCTCCTGGAACCCAAAACTAGGAAAACCACATTGATTTTTCATTATATTCCTTTCAATGTTACAACACATTATAAACGTGTCAAAGCATTCATAAACCCTTAATCCATTAACCATGGATTAGAATATAACCATAGTTCCCTACCTGATCTACAAAATACCATGGGGAAAAACATCATGCCCAAAACCATGCGCAAAAAACCATGCACAAAACCATGGGTAGGTCCTCCCATCATCCTTGGACCTGCCCCCCCATCCTTGGGTCCACCCAACCATCCTTCGATCCTCATAAAAAAATCTGGGGCATTCCCTCGAACCCCGTGTAAGGGGGTGGTGGCAGTGGGGGATATCGACATCCCCCCACTACAAACAACACAACATAGCAACACATGAAACTAGTTGTGCAAAGAATATAACACATACCCAACATTGTGGTAATTGTGGTTACCTCTAGTATTTTATAGAGCTAATCTCCTAGAGTGATAATGCCTCTAGGAGGCCTAAATTCATAAATTGTATGAAACTTCCACATATATGGTTGTCCTAAAACAACATCACAAAATTCAATCTAGGTGACATGAATAATACCTCATATTTGAAGGACTTGATGTTGTATTGTAGGTGGCATTTTTTACTCACATGGATGTCTCATCCGTATGTTAGCCAACTGTTGGTGTATGGCTAAGGATGTGTTGTCATTGGAAAATTCATCTTCTAACAACCTCAATTAATATTGGTGTCTTTTAGATGATGTTATAAAAAATGAAATGCAATAGTGTCCCCTCCATCCACATCTATGAGTGGAAGAGTCTATCACCTTCCTATGGGCCCTTTAACTCTTTCCTCTAGTTGGACCTTTATGGTGGTTATAATAACATTGAGTTTTGCATCAATGATTTTTTTCTCCCTATCTATGGAACCTTGTGGTGTCAAGGCTAAAATATAATCTAAGGTTTTTAACATGACTAGTAATGATTGTTTATGTGACATTCAACATTGTTGTGCTAAGGAATTTCATGGTGGTTCCACCACTTCCCCTATCCTCCTTCAACTCACTCATATTCTTCTTCTTTGCATGTGGCTTTGACGGGTAGTCTTAAGGCAATTGATCTTTGATTTGTCCTTTGTTTCAAGAGATGGGCCTAGATTTACCCTTAATCTTGCGTTGTGGTTGATTTATGGTCCCAAACTCTTTCTTAACCTTCTATAAAAAAATTCTCAATCTTATTGACATAATAATAAGAAACTCCCAACAAAGATACATACAAAAACTTCATATTTGTTTGCATGTTTTTGTGTAGGATGTTATGGTATTTGACAACTAATTGTGGCTTAGAGTCCTGAGTAAACACTTTTTCATGTATGGTATGGAAGACATTAATGTACTCTCACATAATCTAATATTTACCTTAGCACAAGATTTTCCGTCTCATGTATTGGCCTTCATAGTATGTAAATACTCCCACTTGAGGGCATCAACAAAATCTTCCCCAGTTGGGTTATGTCAAATATTGTCCTATCATATAATAAGTATCCCGCCACTCTTTGACATAGGGAGGGGCCTTTATGTGTGCAAAGGAAATGTTTTCACTATTGGAAAAGCTGTAAAGAAATATATAACCCTCTAGTATATTTAACAATTTCTCAATTTATTTTCATTTATCTTGCCATCAAATATAAGGATATCAAAGTTAACTTGTACCTTGAAGTTGGGCATTTTTTCTATAAAATGATGGCTTATCAAGTGTGTGTTTCATCATTATTAAGAGTATTTTAAGGGTCCAAGTAAACTGGTTCATTATCTTGTCCCTATGTCACTTAATGGTTTCCTAGAGTAGCATCTTGACTCATGATATTATGCTTCATCATCTTTATTCACTTTGTTTGCCATGGGAGGCCATTTGGGTTGGTGAAGAAGTATTCAGTTGTTTCAATTGTTTGAGGCCCAACTATTTGTTCCCTAACTTCATTTGGGACATCATGAAAAAAAATAGAGAATATATTACTTTGATACTATTGATTTGAATTGGGTTAAGAATGATGAATGCCAATGCTTTTCTCACTTTTCTTCAATTATGAAAATGCAAATGCAAAGAAGCGTACACTCACAATAGGGTTTCCTTTGACACAATGGCTTGAATGGCTTCTAGATAATATTCCCAGTCTCATGTTATCCTCTCAAATACCACTCCCATATGCTATGCTCAACTGTGGAAAAAGTAAAATTCTAAATGAATGGAATCCCCTAGCCTCCTAGTGGCCAATATTTAATATAACTTGATAGATTCTTAGGGTTAGGTTGTTTACATGCATGAATCCTCAATTAATGTTTGGTTTGGTACCTTCTAGCATATTCTTGAAATTCCACATGTGTCTAGACACACCTGTGTGAGAAATGGGGACTACCCTGACATCCATTTGATACCATGGTGGTCAACAAGGTGGTTCAACTTGTGGGAAGCATAATTTTTGCATACGAGCTTCAATTGAGGTGATTTTCACACCATTAGAAAGGTCTTGATGTGTAGAATAGTGTCATGGGGTTGGGATTTATGCTCATAATTTTTTTTACCCCAAAAAGTGCCATTTAATGCCTCAAAATGGCACTAGAAGGTTTTGGTCCCAAATTTCCAAAATATGCCACTAAGATGACCCTTGCAAGCCAATTCCTCTAATTTTTTCCTCGCAGAATGTACCAAGATAGATGAAAAAATATATTATGATCCATTATAGATCATAATTCTATTTAAGTTTTTTTGGTACCCAAATTTTTTTGCTAATTGAGGTGAGGAAATTTTTCCTCTACGTTCTCCTTGGAGTACCATTTTTTCTTGCCTAGGAGTTGTCATTGCAATTGGCTCTAACAAAGGTCATGCTACCCTTGTTTGGTAATTTTGAACTTATTCCACAAAATTGTATATTCTACAAACTTTTCATAAGCTTCTAGTGCTAAGTCCTCTATGGTAGGTAGGACCTACTCAGTTTCATGATTCAACATGGAATGCTCATAGATTTTTAGATTTTCCACATTCATTAGTAAGTAAATGCACATATATGGGAGTAAAGTGAGACTAAGGCATTATAAGCCACCTTTCCTAGTACTTCAAAAGGACCATAATACAAGCCTTGATCTTCTTACTAGGACCCTGTTGCCTTTCCTTGTTCGTCTGGAACCAAAACATTTTCCTCAAGTTGAATGTTTTATCAGGTCTATGATGATCATGTCAGGCCTTGTACCTTTCTTAAGATTTCTTCAATGCATCTTGTACTTGGAAATGGATCTTCCTAATAATATTTTCAACAACTTTATTTGCTTTTAATACTTCTTTAGTGATGTTTCCCCTCTATCCTCTCTGCGATGCATATACAACATCCAAGAGAAAAGGGAATAAATACAAAAAATAATTCAAAAGGTGACTTACATGTATAAGTATGGATTGATGTTTTATAAGAGTGTTGAATATAAATCATATTTGCATCCCATATATTTGGATTTTTCTAATTATAGTCTCTCAAAAGCTAAACTAGCATCTTGTTGACTACTTTTTTCTGCCCATCTGTCTATGGATGGAATATTGTAGACATCATCAACTTGGTGTCCATATTTTCCCAAAGGTAGTCCAAAAGGCATTGAGAAATCCATTTTACTTGTCTAATATGATTTTCCTTGTTATTTCAAAGTGCACCCAAAATTGTTCAAGGAACAGGTTTGCTACTTCTTGTCATTTGATGGTCTTCTTACAAGGCACAAGAGTGCACATCTTATTGAACCTATCAACCATAACAAACAATTAGTCATGTATCTTCTTGGTTGTTGCCAAGCCACCCACATAATCCATGGAAATGTTTTATCAAGGTTGTGTTGGTGTAGGTAAGGGGTGGTATAAACCTTGTTTTTGCTAATACAAAAAAAAGTATGCATCCTTTAATATGTTGAGATACATATATTTGTATTATATGTCAATACATATACGTATAAGTTGGAAACTATCTTCCCAACAGCAAAATATCGTATAGCATCGAAGTCCCAAGCATCTACGATAAGATGCAATCTTTCACCTTTAGGAACACAAATCTTGTCTAGCTTGTAGAGAAACTCATCCTAGAGATGATAGCTACTGATACTATCACATTTTTCTGCACAAATTTGTCCATGTAAATATTGAAACACTTCGTTAAAGTACTCATCTTTTGTATATGCCTCTTTTTATGCACCATGTGTAAAAGGTTCAATGTCCATAAGGGTTCCCAGGGATATAATATTCAATGTTCCACCAAGTTTTTAGGATGAAGGAGTGCGGGAGTAGGGAGATGCACACGGGAAACTTGTGGAAGAACTCCCAAAATTTGGCAAAATTCAGGGAGAATGGGGGGATGTTGGGTACCTAGAATTAGGGTCCTCGTCTTTAAAAATATAATAATAATAGTAATAATAATAATATCCCAACAATAACTATTCATCCAACGCAAATCCATCATTATGCAATGCAAATATTAAATAATAAAAATAAAATAGTGTAACACCTCCTCCCACATTTACCCACTTTTGCAAGCTCTCCAGGGTAAACATGAGATGAGTGTCACTATGATATGACCCGACCTCCAAGTTCTAGTTATGTAAGTGGGGCCTACAAACCGACAACAAACTGACATCCCACAGGGACTACAGACGACTCGGGAACCTGCAAACTACCCTAGGTGATCAATCCTTGAGTTTAAACTCTTTTTCACGTAGTTCACCCTCCAACTTCACCCACAAGACTACATGCATGAAGTTGGGAGGCTATAAATACACTCACAAGTTTTCCTGCATGCGGTAATGACCCAATTTCCCCAGTTTAGTGCATGTGATCGCGAGATCTATGCCACTTTTTTCAGGAAATCCTCTAGACCACTGCCCATAATTGCTTGTAACTTCCCATAATCATGATTAAGATGACAACAATGCCAAACATTCAAATTTGAACAAGATCTTGATCAGGACATGCCCAGTGCACAACAAACATTTCATCAAACATATAGTAAACATGAAAGCTACATGTCATGAATCCATATTTGATCATAAACTTCTGAATTTCATTTGAGAATCACAAAGAAGGCTCCAACCCCTCTCTAACTAGTTGCAACAACACTTGTTAGTCCATGCATTCATCAACCATCTAGTAACTTAACAAATCATGAACAAGAGCCACAACTAGAGCACATCATATAACTAGGTATATAACCAGAACAGAGACCATGACAAATCATCCATAATGTCAACATGATAACCAGTACAAGTGCTCATAGATCACAATAGGCAAATAACTCTTATTAACATATGAAATTCCAACCAAGTTAGGGACTTCCACGTACCACACAACCATAGATTGGGCTAAACCAAATATCTCTTTCATCCATCACTCCTGTGCCATATTCTAAGCATGAATGTGGGATCATAAGGGTTAAACCAAAACAAAACCAACCAGGGCTTCTAGAGGCCAAACCAACTCAACCCTCAACCACAGTGATCTCACCTATATGGTCTAGAAATCACTAACATCAACTAGATCGGTCTCTACCCAAGATGTCTAGGGCTCTAGGAACTAGTAACTCAACCCACAACTAATTTAGGGCACCAAAGAATTTGTCCCAACTCATGGCTCCAAGGACTAGTAACTCAACCCACAAGGCTCTAAAGGTTTTTTTATATATTGATTCATTTTTTTTGCTTTTTATTTTCATTTTTAAGCCTTTATAGGAAAAACATTTGGGAGTACACCTAGAAGCACCTTTTTCTAGGGGGACAACTAGAAGTCCTTCCTTAATGCGGAAGCACCCAAAAGGATTCCTTTATTGGGGGAAATGCCCAAAAGAACTCCTTCTTTTGGTGAGGCACCAAGAAGCACCCTTGTTTTTTATTTGGGGGGGGTGGGGAGGGAAGGGTGCCTGGGGGGGGGGGGGGCACCCAAATCCCCCTTTTGGGAAACACACCCCCCACATCGGGGAATAATGCCACCTAAGTTTCTCCATGTTTCCTCAAAACAGGGATGTGAGGAAACATTTCCCCAAGCATCCCTTCATCCCAAAAACATGGGAAACATGGGGGTGTAGTGGAACACATGCAATTTTATATCTAGGTGACCTTGTAAACATGTCTACCAACTTATTAATGTTTCCCATCTTATATTTGATGACTAAATGAAACTACTGCAAAATCCCCATCCACTTATAATGAATGGTTCATTGAAGCTTACGCTAGGTCTGCAAATACTGCAATGGCTAGTGATTAGTGTGGACAATGGTCTCCTTGCACATTAGATAGTGCTTCCATTTCTTAAAATCTTGAATTATGACATATAGTTCCTTATCGTATACAGTGTAGTTTAGGACACCCCCCCCCCCCCCCCCCAAAAGAAACATTTTAGAATGTTAGCATACTGGCTTACCTCCTTGCATCAAGACCACTCCCATATCATATCCACTTGCATCCATATCCAATTTGAAAGGCTTATACAAGTTAGATAATGTAGGAACTAATTCTCGACTAAATTTAATTTTCAACTCATCAAATTTTTTCTACTACTTTTTCCCTACTAGAAACTCCTACCATCGGTTGTTATAACATGGCATGGTGTAGCTACTAATGAAAATAATGCTATGAAATTTCACAGGTACTACATTGCCCCAACCAAGCTCATAAATTTAGTGACACTAGTAGGAATTGGGCACTTGTAATGGTATCCATCTTCATAGGATCTATCTTGAGTTCCCCTCCATTGATCATGTACCCCAAATACACCAACAACTACTGAGCAAACTCATATTTCTTAAGGTTAACAAAAAACTAATGTTTTTATGAAGTCTCTAACACTTGCATGGCATGTGATATGTGCTCTTCCTACATATAGATATAAACCAATATTTCATCCAACTACATTATTACAAATGAATCTAAATAGGGACACAATACACCATTCATTAATAATATAAATATAGCTGGAACATTACATAAACCAAAAGGCATGACCATTTATTCATACAACCCTTGCCTTCTCTTGAAGGAGTCTTCCAAGTGTCTTCTTTATTAATGTGTACCTATTGGTACCTTTATTTGAGATTGGGCTTAATGAAGTACTTGGCATGTTGCAATTGGTTTAACAAATCATCAGTCTTAGATAGAGGGTACCAATTCGTAAGTGTGATCGTGTTCAAAGCTTTGTAGTTGATACACATTGCCAAGTCCCATCCTTCATGGGTACTATGATTATAGGTGACCCACAAGGTGAGGTACTCGGTCAAATTACTCACTATTTAGACAAGTTTTATAATTGTTTCTTCACTTCATTTGCTTCTAGAATAGACTAGCTATACAAGTCAATATTTTCGATCTATTTCTCCTAGAAATAACTGTGTAGACTGTGGGAAACATTTGACATTTCAAGTGGATGCTCCACCCATCATCAATGACAAGTAAATACTTTTTGATGGGTGAAGCATACAATTGAAATGTTGATCATTTCCCACACTCTACATAGTTATTTCCGAAAGCCATATATCGATAACATGATTTCAAACAACGAAAACCTGCATACTCAAACCAAATATTTGGTAAGGGGAGTCATAAAACAACTGCATCTCATGCTCCACTTCCCCCTTAGGTGGTAAACTTATAGGCTCTTGGAACACTCCTCTATACACCTAGAACAAATCCTACAACTAACTTCCTACTTTTACCTTTACTCTTATGGGTTCATCACTCATATGATTCTTTATTGAGAAAAGCAATACATACTTCTTACTATAATTAATAAACTTTCGGGCTCGGTTGACACTTACTAGAGAGATTTATGACTAACCTTTGTGTGAATTAATGATGTAATATTTTTCATCCTTAATCAAGTGGTATTGGTTTCCTATCCTCATGAAGATTACATCCCTCATATACCTATAAGGGTTTCCAAACACTACACCACACACATCAAGGGGTACTACATCTAACTCCACTTCATTAATAAATTATATAGTTAGAGTAGTTTTGAAGTTACTTTGTTTTGTGATGTTGAGCTCTACGTCCTTGTTTACCCATCCCAATGGACATGGGCTATGATGATCATGAACTTCCAATGCAAGCTTGCTAACCATATAAACTATTATGAGGATGGCCTTTGAACCATAATTTAATAAAGCATCTACCATGGTATTTTTGACCTGATCTTAATATGGAAGAGTTTTGTGATTCCCTTCTTTTCCTTGTGATGAGTGATACTCATATTCATCTCCTTTTGCACTAAGGTGCAGATAATCTTGTCATCCACATTCAAGTTGCTCTCTACTAGGTTGCTTGAATATACGGTTAGAAATTTCTTCTTATTTGCGTCCTTCTTCCTGTTCATTGGATTCATTTTTGGATATGGCTTCCAACACTTATCTTCAATGTGACCATCAATATTATAATGGTTGCAATGATTGTTTATATCCTTGCAGTAATGTGCACTAAATTTCATTTTGTAATATTTTCTTTCCACTTCTTCTTCCTCTCCTTGGAAACATCTTTCTAGTCTTTCTATTTAAAGCCACTTGGTTATCCTTTCTTATGGCATACGTCATCTCGCTATTATGCTTGCACACGGGCCTCATTAAGGGTCGCTAGTTCGAAGAGTATCACTTGCTTTTGCAAATGACTATAGAGACCCTCTAAATATGAGAAGTACATTTGGGTTCTTGGGAGTGATACACACATTATAACCATCTTTCCAAATTTGGCGATGTATTCTTGCACATTCTATCCTTGCCTCTACCTAAAGTGATGCCAATGGATCCATTGCTATGCTACATGCCCAACAAGCTAGAATTAGGACTTGATGATGGTTTTAAAAACATCCGACCTTCTCAATGGTGGAACACCCTCCAGCCTAAGTGTCTCTATGTGGATTTCTCAATAGGTTAATGCACGATCCTCTATACTCAATTAGCAAAATTATTTCTTCTCTTCATCTATGTTATGGACATTGAAATAAATTTTTACTTATTGCAACAAATGATTCAAATTAACGACATATATCTCACATTAGTGTGCTTTGATGTCCACTTTCGCTTCAATTTTAAATAGGGGTTGTAAATGAAACATGACATTGGAACTTGCTTGCTATTTCTTGGGTTTTTTTTCAACTCCTTTTCATGGTCTTTTTGTCTCTCAATTTTTTGTCTGATCCAACTTCTTAGTTAGAGCCATCGACCTCCCTAAAAGGTCCAAACTTGTTTTCTAAGGCTGTTGTGACAGACATAAAAAATTTGTTCCTTAAACCTCACAAATCTCTCTTTTGTTGCATCCCAAGGGTTGTTATGACTTGACTTAGCCAACATGACTTTAGTTTTGTGGTCTTCTACTTAAATCAGTTACTGGATCTTGCAACTTCCAACAAAAACCCCAAAGAAAATTGTTATGACACATATCATGTATACCTACCATGGCTACTCCAACGGAAGAATTTGTCACAATAAATCTTGTAATATTTTGAAGTATTTTACTATGTAGGTTTATTTACTTAGATAGATTGATTATCACTAGCTTATTACTCAAATTTATGGAAATGATTAGAAAGGAGAGAATAAGCAAATGGACACACCATCCACGCACATGAACAAAAGATGTACCCTAGGAGTCCTAATACTAGAGAAAACATAGCTAGAAAGTGAGGCATATGCTCTACTCTTTTTTCTTCATTTAAGAAAATTCAAATACAAAGAAAATGACTCTCACTAAGATCTTTCCTTTGACACTATGACTAGAATGATTGCTACATAATCTTATTCCTCCTATATTACACTCTCAAATCCCACTCCTAGATTCTCTACTCAACTATGGAACAAGTACAATGATAAAATAATGGAATCCACTTTCCTCCTAGTCGGTTAGCATTTAACATATCTTAATAATCATTTAGGGTTAGTGTATTTGCATGCATGAACCCTAAATTAGTGTTAGGTTTTGGACCTTCTAAAATTTCTTAGAAGTCCACACATGTCTAGACATACATGTATGAATAGTGGGCGCTGATATGGCATCTATTTGGTACCATAGTGGTCAATAATGTAGTTCAACTTATAAGACATAACTTTGCATATGAGCTTCAATTAAAGTGATTTTCACATTGTTGAAAATGTATCGATGTGTAAAAGAACATTAAAGACCTGTGATCTATGTTAACACAATTTTGACTCCAAAAATTACCATTTAATACCTCAAAATACTTTTAAAAAATTTCAATCCCTAAATTTGCAAATTAAAATTTACCACTATACTAAAACCTATAAACTAATTTCTTATTTTTTCCTTCTAAAATATCAAAACTAAATAAAAACCTGAAATAAAGTATTTTACATCATCTTATTAGACTTTTATATGAAAAACATATCCCAAATCCTTTTACTAAGATTTCATACTCATTAATTATTTCTAAATTTTTTATATGCTAAATATAATATCCATCTTTTTAAATTTCCTATGTTTGAATGCCTGTTTTTAATATCCTAGCTTATTTGTAAGTAAACATATCTATTTTTGTAAGGGGGGCAACATGCATGAACATGTATACACTCCTATTGCAAATAAAAGTACACTAGATAATAGGAAAGCCATTTAAGGAGGTTTATGGGTGGGATATAGTTTGTTTCTCTAGATCAGTGTTTGAAAGTTAATTTTAAGTTTTATCTTATATTTACTGAATTTTTTTATTTATTAATAGTGAGTTATGAGAATTGAGAATTTTAAATGCGATTTTTTTTTTTTTCAGCAAATTCTTTAAGATTGATTAAAAAACTATAAGATAATTATTACATGTATAAATTAACTCAAGCAAAAGTTCATTCGATAAATTCACAATTTGGATGACTTAAGAATTGGATTACGAGAATATGACTTTGTATTGTAGAATTTGTTTAGAGAGAATGTATCCGAAGGAAGCTCATTTAAGGTTTGAAGTCCCTTAAAGGGAAAATCAATAAAGTCCCTTAAAGGGAAAATCAATAAATTTAAAGGTTATCATTTTTGAAAAAGGAAGAAGGGTTAAATGGTTATTTTTTTGACAATATTTATATAGTGATAAAATATTAATATTTATTTGTGATAAATATCAATATTCAAGTGAAAAGAAGGAGATGATATATATTTTTATTAATATTTATATAGTGATAATATTAATATTTCAAGTGAAAAGAAATAGAGAATGAATTATATTTTACAATTTTTTAGAAAAGAATATCCATAGACTTAAAACAAAATGTTGCAAATAAATGAATAAACAATAAATTATTGAATAATATATATTTGATTTTTTGAAGAGAAAATAATTCTAAATACATTATCTATATTATTCAATAACTAAATTGTTATACTACATATAGAGCAGGAGTATCAACATGATTTTTTTCCTGTGTTTGCTTTTTAAGATTTTAACATAGAAACCATATATAAATTAATGGTGATAAAGTAATAGCATCGATTATAATAAGCGACAAACTCCTTCATACATCTCAAATTGCTAAACGTTAAAAATCATATCATTAATTAAATCATAACTTTATTTATATATATAATTATTATCATTAACATAAAATAATTAATGATATAGCTAACATAGTATACATTTAAAAAAATATATAACAAGATTTTTAACTATGGAGATTCACCTCTACTTTATCATGGATATTCTTAATTTGTAAATAGACTTTGTTAGAAAACCATGGCTTATCAATACCACATGTCTCCAAAACCATAACTCATTACATATGACACTTATTCACATGATTTTTTTTAATTGATGAATTTAATTAAAAGAGAGAAAAAATGCATAATTGCTTTGGAAATAAATCCCAACTTTTGATTTGTGTATTCTAAAGAATATTCTAAAATATTTTATGGAGGTCAAATCTCTACCATCCGCGTAATAATTATTGATAACTAAATTAAAATTATGGAAGCCTTATTGACATAATTATGCACTTAGGAATACATTAGTCCCCTGTGAGTATAGAGGCTAAGATGCCGAATCTCGATGCTAAAGCCTATACCATAAGACTTTTTTTTTGTAAGTTTGACTAGTGAGACTAGATCATAATCATGTCCAACAATAAATAAGATAGAATCAAACGAGTGACTTAACATCAAAAAGTGTCTTAACATAACGCCGAATTATAATCTTTCCATTTTTTTAATAAACATACCATAAAACATCTTACAGTAAAACACATCCTAAACCAATACCATAAATAAATACCATAAATTACCAAATATCATAAACACACAAATATAAATCCATTATTAATTAGGTTAATTCCAAACTAACCCAATACCAAGTCCTCTCCCCAAAAAAAAGTTGTGACGTATATATAAATTCAATCATGTCAAACGAACCAACTTTTTTTTTGGGACAAGCTTACTTATTTAAAAACACTATTAGTGAATGAGGATGCAACATAAATTAAGAACTTCGATAAAGAAAGATAACCCATTCTAAGCCCAATTAAGATTATTAAAATTCTCTATTTATATTAAAATATAAAACTTTGATAAGATTATTAAAATTCTCTATTTATATCAAAATATAAAAACTTTGATAAATGATTAAAATTCGCTATTTATATCAAATATTAATGATTGCAATTATCTTAAATCTTTATTTTATAGATATATAAAATCCATAATATCTTGTAGAAAGGTATATCGAAACTTATCGTTAAAGGTCTATTTATATATAAAACTTGTAACATATTTATTTAAAGCTAAAATGTTTATTGTTTTGACATTTTGATAAAGAGATGTAAAATATGGAGTTCACATATGTT